>SNQJ01S0040513.1:38158-58085 GCA_010110895.2 Picea sitchensis | reverse complement strand
TGTGTGATTGGTTTTATAAAAGTCTCAGATGTCTGTCTAACACATAATTAGCTAAAGCAGCAGTCAATGTATTTAGACATCTAGGAATGTGTTGATATTTGATATAATCAAAATAACGTTCCAAGAGGCGAATTTGTAGATATATCCGCAATAAAGTAGGACTTCGGATAGCATAGACATTACTTAACTGTAGCAATACTAGCTGCGAATCAATTCATATAACCAGGTGGCAGATACCAAACGAAATAGCATTAGTCAACAATTCAATGATGTCACTATATTCTACGATATTATTGGTCACACGACCAAGGAAAACACCTCGCAGACTGATAAGTTCGTTTGTAGGTGCATAAATTGCCCATGCAGCAAAATCAAGGTTCTGAGTACTACAACTAGCGCCGTTGGCGAAGCCAATGTGGGGTAGCGAAGACTCCAACATATGGAAACCAAGCACAACACAAGGTAAGCAGTCGAGGGTAGAAACCAAATAACGAAAAAGTACATTAAAGTAACACACAAAAAATATGATACAATAAAATACAAGCACTCATGTACATATGATCTAAGCATAGTACTTCTTTAAGTAAATCCCATTTCTAGGTTCACTCAAAGGGATACCGTCGTAGTACACTAACTCGTAGGCTCCTTTCCCCAACACTTGTCTGATGATATAAGGACCTAGCCACATAGCCTCAAATTTTTCGGCTCCTAGCACATCTCGATCTTGTTCATAAAGGAGAACCAGATCACCTTCAGAGAAAACGCGTGGCTTGACATGTTTGTCATATTGGGCTTTGACGCATTTCTTCTGGGTTTCTATTACTAGGGTGGCATCACGACAGGTTTTGTCTAGTTGCATAAGATACAACAGACGTTCTTCTTCAGTAGAAGTGTTTGGGAGAAGTTCAATGACTAGATTTAGAGACAATATCTCACATTCAATCAGCAAGATGGATTCTAGACCATAAACTAACTGGGAAGGTGTAAACCCGGTAGCATACTTAATGGATGTCCGGTAAGCCCACAATGCTGAAAACAACATCGTGTGCCAACTAGTTTTGTGAATCCCTATCATTCGTCGAAGCATGATAATGAGGACTTTGTTTATTGCTTCAACCTGGCCATTGGCCTGTGGGTAATAGGGTGTTGAGTTTTCATGGTGAAGACCCAACTTTTCAATGAGTTCTGACATCATGAAGTTTCTAAAGTGGCTACCGTGATCAATAACGATAGCTTGAGGAACACCAAACCGAACAATGATGTGATTGAATATGAATAGTGTTGCAATCTTTTCGGTATTGTCGAATGTAGGCATCACCTTGACCCATTTAGTAAAATAATCTATGGCTACAATAATGTATCCATGCCCCCCAACCGAGTGAGGGTCACATGTCATGAAATCGATACCCCATTTCACAAAAGCTCCAACGAAGACTACAGGGTGTGATCGTATTTTGTTGTTGTAGGTTTGGCAAGCGTGGCATTTTTGGACAATGATAATACAATCATTGAATAAAGAAGGCCAAAAATACCCAGCTCATAAGATCTTCTGAGCAGTAGCATACCCAAACATGTGACCACCACATGCTCCAGAATGGCAGTCATTCAAGGATTTCTCAACTTCATCAAATGTGAGGCATCGTCGAAAAACAAAGTCAATCCCACGACGATAAAGAGTATCACCGAGGATAATATATTGATGGGCTTGGTAACGTATTCGACGACGGTCAGTGCTAGACAAATCAGGCCAGAAAGTCTGAGTCTGGAGATATATAATGATATCCCCATACCAAAGGTAATCAGAACTGATCATAAAAAGGGATTCATCGGGTAATGAATCCTTTGCTACATTTTCCTTCTTAGAACAGGGAAGGTCACATATCAATTCGACAAACACCAAGGATTTCTTGGACTTAGCGCGTTCGAATTCTAAGTCAAACTCCTAGAGTATTATGATCCATTTGTAGTATTTTCCCCCTAGCAATTGGTGTGTAAGAATGTGTTGCAGTTGGAAATCACAGTAGTCCTGCGTAAAAGGATATAGTGTCGGAAATATTGAACAACTTGGACGGCGACCAAGGTCAGTTTTTTAACATGTAATTATTTCGTTTCGGTAGTCGTAAGACTCCGACTCAAATAATAAATGACATGTTCGTCATGAGAATCATCCTCCTGGACTATAACCATAGCAATGGTATAGTCCGAGGCTGCGAGATACAAGAAATAATTGCGACTGTAATCAGGTGGGAAAAGTAGTGGGTTACAGGTTAAAGTCAGTTTTAAAGCATCGAAATCTTTGTTGGCAGTGGTATCCCATATGAACTCAGAACCTTTCTTGAGCAGTCGAGTAAATCCAAGAGTTAACTCAACATAGTTTGGGATGAAACAACGTAGAAAGTTTTCCTTCCCTTGCAAACTTTGTAGCTGGCGAAGTGAGGAAGGAGGAGGGAGATTGAGAATCTCCTCGACCTTTCAAGGATCTACCCTAATCCCTTGATGTGAAACAATAAATCCCAGAATTCGGTCAAATTCTACACAAAAAATACATTTGTGCGGGTTTAAGCGTATACGGTAAAACCAACATTGAAGGAAAATGGCTCGGAGGTGTGTGGGATGATCTACACGGTGCATGGAATGAGCTGGTAGGTCATCGAGATATGGTTGGACAATGTGTATTATATCATGAAAGGCATAAGACATATCACGTTGAAAAGTCGCGCCGAAATTCTTTAAACCAAAGGGTAGTTTTCGGTAGGCAAAAGTGCCCTAAGGACAAATAAAAGCAGTCTTGTGTTGGTTGGCGGGTATGATATTGATTTGATTATATCTGAAGAAACCATCCATCAAAGAGAATATTTCACTCCCGGCACAATCATCGATGATTTGGTCAACGAAGGGGGTGGGAAAGTTGTCTTTAGGACAAGCTTTGTTAATATCCCTATAATCAACGCACACACGGGTCATAACTTGTTTCTTGTTAACCAGAACAAGATTGGAAACCCAGTCAGTTAGAGCCATAGGGTAAATAAAGCCAGCTTTAAGAAGTTTCTCAACTTTAAGCTTGATAGCAGTTGCTTCACGTGGGTGGACTGGACGAAAGCGTTGCCAGACGGGTTTAGTGCCCGGGTATGTCTTAATCTCGTGTACAACAATGTCGGGGTCAATACTCAACATTTATTCATAGCTCCATGTGAAGACGTCAAAAATTTCTTGAAAAAGAGATTTATAGGTGATAACTTCGTCATTGGAACACAAAGCTCCGATATGCACATTTTTGACAACTCCAGGTTTAATGGATATGTCTAGGGGGATGGTGGGTGAGATATTACTTAAGTTCCCTTCGTAGAACAGATCGTGTGTAGACTCAGGAATGGTAGAAAGGACGAAAATGGTCGACGGAGTCGAGATTCGTTGGTAACTCTCAATGGTGTGTTGTTCCAGGAAGAGAATGGAACAATGATATCCATCGTCCCAAGGGGTATCTTCGATGGACATAGCAGACATAATCATCTCGTCTGTAGGAAAAATGACATGGAATGGATCCAGAGATAAATCACCAAGAGAGGGGGTAGAAGGGGTTGTTGATTGAATGACTTGATAAGCAGATTTGACCAGACTCAAAGGCATTTGGTCGCCATAGCAAAGATGATTACCGGGGTTGGGTACTATCCATGGGTCATAAGACGCAGGGGTTTCTTGGACAGAGGTGGAAATCATGTTGATCGAGGCGACAAACTGTTGTGGAACATTGGGTGGTGGAATGGGGAAAGTACCCATCAAAGAGGAATATTTAAGAAGACCCACACCAACATTCTCATATCTAGGGGGGGGGGTTTGCAATGAAAGGTACGTTGCTGGTATGTGTATCAGAGTTAAATAAGGCCAATTGGTCCACCGTAATCACTTTTCCCTAATGTGGGAAACGTATGACACAGAAAAGAGTGGACAAAACTACATGCATGGAATCGATCTGGCTACGGCCAAGTAAAAGGTTGTAAACGAGAGGAGCATCGAAGACTTCAACTTCAACGTTGACCGTTTTTCCTTATAACGTAATAGGCAACGAAGGGAGGACACTGTAAGGATTAAATCCAAAGCCATTAAAGGCTTTGAGCATGTTGTGTGATTCGGTTAAGGAAAGAGAGCCGATGGATTTCCAACAGGCAATAGACATGACACACGTCGAGGCACCCTCATTAATGACTGTTCTACAAATGTTCTTGTCGGAGACAATAACTTGTATTTGGAAGGCGAGTTGAGGGGGAATGTGATCTTCCAAGTAAAAAATTATTAAATTTGTATCTGTAGGGTCGATTCCACCAACGGCTTTCAAGAGTGCCTTTCGTTGTGTAGGACAACTCTGAAGGACTTCGAGGGTTGACATTGCTGATGGTGCTTGGGCCAGATATTCTACAATACTGTAGTTCTGGGAAGCACGGGCATGAGGATTGAAAGTATACTTTCGAACAACACCCTTTGGGGGAGGGTGAAGAACTGTATCTAGGCTTGGTCGTTCGATATGAGGAGGACCGTTGGTAGGTGGAGTCGAGAGAGATGGTTGGACTAACAAAGGAGGTATTTCATTAACCTTGTCTTTGGAGTAAGAATAATCTTTGGCTCGAGTGGTAAGTGTGACGTCATTCTTCTTTGAATCACCTGTACACATTAAGACATAGGATGCAGTGGAGGGGGAAGGTTGGTCATGAATGACCAATTGGGCTTGTTGTTGAGAAGGAAAGGGTTGTGACAACACGACCGGGGTAGGTGGTTTCGGGGTCCCTTGAAGTAACTTAGTAACCTCATCTCGTCTCGGACAATCCTTAGTGTAGTGATCATCACTACAGATAAGACAAGGGTATCGGGGTTTGCGCTTATCCTTATCGTCAACAAATTGTGTTTTGGTCTTCTCAGATTGTGGATTATTTTTATCCTCCTTATTCTTACCCTTCCCTTTTTTGGATTTATTCTTTTCGGCAGGGGTAGATTGAACAGAGTTCACCTCAGAAGTATTGCCGATGAGAGGTGTAGGAGATGGAGCATGTTGAACATTAGAAGCAACGAACTTGGGGTTGGCGGTAGAGGCTTGTGTGGAGTGGGGTTGGGCATGGAAAGTGCCAATCACACCATCAACAACATGAGAAGCAACATGAGTAGTTGAAGTAGCAATGGTAGAAGGACGAGGTGCGTCAGGGAGAAAATTGTAAAGAGTACTCGTTTGTGAGTAAACAAGTTCAAGGTATTGAGCACGACTGATCATTTGTTCTTCTATGACAACTCCACCCATGGAGATGTCATGAGTGATGTCATTCACAAATGATTTCGTGAACCACTCTTCCAGTAACTGATCAAGAAGCTTGAGTTTGATGAGACGTCGTCTCCGTCGCCACTCATGAATGTGATCAGAGATATGAGTGGCTTTGGTTTGTTTGAAAGAACTCAAAATTTTGGTTCCCGTTTTGTATCGGATTGATAACTGGTAGTGGGTGAGGAAAGCCATGGTAAGGGTATTAAAGTCAGCAAAGAAACCTCGTGGTAATTCTATATACCACTTCGCGGCGAAACCCGTGAGAGTTCGCTGAAATAGACGTAATCGAATAGAGTCATCCATCAAAGAGTTGGATGAACACCAAAGGTGGAAAGTCATTACATGATTTTTTGGGTCCTCTTCTGGTTTACCATCGAACTTAGGAATGTCGGAAGGTAGTTTGGCCGGTATGACGGGCCATTGAGGAGAGTGATGGATAGGATCGTTTAAAATTCTAGACAGATCAGGGAGGTCCAGGGTGGCTAAGAAGGCTAACTGTCTATTCACGTGGGGGTACTGATGACTTTGGGGAGGAAGTCCCGTAGGTATACTAGTAGGCCCGTAAGAAGTTTGCATATAATGCGAAGATCTTGGCAGATTCAATTATTGGTGTGGAGGCATGTAATTGATAGGGTTGTATTGGTTGGGGTTATTACCCTGAATGGGGACGTTGAGTCGAGTATTCAAGCCCTATATGGAATTGGACGGACCTGGATATGGTTGGCCTATACTAGGGGGTATGAAAGAGTTAGCTTGAGGTTGTTGCCCCCCAGTCGATTGAGGATTATTTTGGATAATATAGTTCCAATACTGGGCCAAGGCTGCAGGTATGTTCTGTCCAGAAGCTGGGGTAGGTGGGGGTTTCCCTCTAATCGGAGGTTGTGTCCCAATTGGGATTTGACCTCCAAAAGGGGGTTTTGTTTGGCCTCCAGGGTGAAATTGTCCGCCAACAGGAATCTGGTAATTAGGTGTGAAAGACTGGGTGGTGCCACTAGGGTCGGTTCCTCGTATAGGGGATGGAAGGGACCCTTTGGAAGGGGGTCGAGGAAGTGTTGGAATAAAACCAGGAACAAGATGGTGCCCAGAAGGAGTGGAAATTCCAGGAGTCCCAGATGCGATTTGTGTAGGAACGAGAATAGAAGCATTCAACGCATGATATCCGAGGGAAAGAATCGGGGTGAGTCTGGGTGAAAGCGGTGTGCCAATGGGGGCTTGGCTAGCCACTGTATTTCTGGTGTGAAGATTCGTAGTATTTGGGACCATTGTATAATGGGCCATTTGAAGGGGGATAGTCAAGATATGGTCGGCTGGCTGAGCGTCTGAACCAGAGAAATAATAGGCAGTAGTAAAAGGTATCGTGTCTAGATCGGATGTTTCGAGTGGCTCAGGTGTGACAGTGATATCAACGCCTGCTCCTAAGATGAAGAGATCCCGTCTAAATATGTCAGTAGTCCAAAAAGGATCCTAACCTTCAGGGCCTGTGAAAGGTCCGGTTGGTAATCCAAAAGACTCAACAACAATCTCTCCGGATGAATTCACTCGAACAATACGTCTCACAGAGTCTGGAGGAAGTCGCAAGCCCTCTAGAGAATCTGTAATTCAGAATTGGTCTAAAGAGTTAGTTCTTTCCACTTGTGGAGTGGCAACGTCTTGGACTTCACTCTGTTGAGGAGAGCCCTCTGGTGAGTTGGTAGGCAAGGTTTGAGAACCTTCCAGATCTTCTGGGGGTAGTCCTTGCATTCTACATGAGCGACGTGGAGGGTCAATGGTGATCGAGCTAAAATTTCACGAAAGAAATTCTATGGCCAATTTATGGGAACAAACAACACGCGATAGTAAAATCTAGGAATCAAAACCAAGCAAACAAGACCTTCCTATTCCGAAGTCACTAGTTGGTGATAAAATCCAACGTCACGACGTCGAGACAAGAAGGGGCTAGGCTAGGGTGGAAAATTTACGTTGACGACCTGCTTAACGGACTTACACCCTGGTGCAAGCTCCCACACATAATCGTGGGTATACCCCCCAAGGAGCCCGAGTGAGTCTGGCCAATGTCAATTCCAGGTACTGTGAAGACTTACCCCTCCACAGTCACCTTGTGTAAGATGCTAAGAATATAGGATACTAAGGTTACCACAAACAACAATGATGACTGGGGGAACAGTTGACAGTCGGATCCACACACAAGGGCAGGGTATCTAGACCAAAATCAACTTGAGAGGCTTCCACTCATCATTGTGGGTATACTTTCAAGCGACCCCCATAATACGTGCAATCTCTACACCGAGATCAACAAAGCAGGGTGAGTAACTCTGCCAATCTCAATGCGACCTCAGGTTTGACCCTTGTGTGAGAAGGGATTCCTAGTACAAAATGTTGCAAATGGAATTTGACACTCCCTATCACAAGATGCTATTGTATGTTTTTCACTTTGGAGAGTGTGTCTCACTGCCTATTCCAAAGCTCTAGCCTAGCTAATGTTGGTGCAAAAGAGCCCTAGAAAATGTTACTAGTTGAGTTTTAAAGTTGCACAATATTATTAAAGGTTGTTGTTATGCAAGAGGGAGACGAAAATGAAACCAATGTTGTGTAAGAATCCGACCCAACAATGTGTAAATAGAAATGAATGATACAAACTTCCGTTCGATGAATTCTATCTACAACAGGGAAAAAGGAGTTTTCTGGAACAATGCAAACTATGATGTACAATCTCTTTTGAAATGTAGTACCAAACAATCATTGACAATGTAAATTCACTATTCGTTCTCTTTAAATACTTTAATGCCAATATTTTCTGAATAAATGATTGCTTAAAATAAAAAGACTTTAATTTTTTTGTTAGAAACCAAAAAATAGGGACGGAACTAAGAAAAAGCAAGCAACCAATGAAAATAAAATACTCAACAAACACCCAAATCGATCTTTCAATGGAGATAAAAAATAATAAATTGACAGGAAAAAATCTCTTCAAATTCACATGGACAAAAAACTTTCCAAGCAACAAGCAATCTAAAAGGACAATTAATCCAATCAAAGGCTTTTGACCAAACAAGCACTCGGATCTTAGAATCAAAGATTATACCCTTGTTGATAAAAGGTCAAGAGGTAAAAACTAGGAAAAATTATTAAGAAGAGTTTTCGATCTCCGAAAACCAATCATCCACAAGATTTGAAGTCAAGAAACAGTCAAACACTGGAAAAAGAAGTTCTTCCCAGGTAAACAAACAAATCTAGGCATCAAAAAATATAAGAAGACCTAATCCAAAACTTTTACAAATGAGTTCGCAACCTACTAGTGGGGTACAGTGCGAAAATTAGGAATTCTCGCAGTATAGACATTGTCAGGGTGCGAGAAGGTCGCACTGGACTGAACAGTAGGGTGCGAACGTCAATGGTTCTCATAGACTACATAGAGGTATAGTGTGAGAAGGTTTGTAATCAAGGAAAATTTGGAAAAGGGACAATTTTTTTTTAGTGAACTTCTAGGTCCAAAGAGTCTATAAGGGTCTCCTACAGACTCAGAGACTGGTTGGTAATGAAAAAAGTAGGCTAAGAGAAAATGGCCAACAAAAAACCACAAAATGAGTCGTATCCCCAGTCGAGTTGCCAATTTTGTTATTAGATAAATCAATATATGCGGACATTAACAAATCTCCCTAGATCCACCTAGATCTAGAACAAAACAGGGCAGGACATGACACTTCCCCTAACTTACAATCATTGAATTTATCATTGAGGAAGGAATAAATGACATACCTTTAGATATCACTTCCTTATGTCTTTGTTGTTCCTGCTTCGCTTTGGTAGCCTTGAGATATCAGATCTACAACGACACAAATCGACCAAGGTGAAAGCAACAATAATATATTCAATGAAGACCTAAACATGTGATCAAAGAGTCATGTAATAAAATAAGAGTGATTTTATGGGAAAGGGACATGCCACTGTATTTATATTAAATGAAAGCAGAAGATACAACCAGATTGCCTTGATGTCGCAAGCTTCCTTTCGGTGGTCCTTCGTTCCAACACACACATTTGCTCCACAATTGCATGAAGAAGATCCGTTGTGGCTTGATGGACAAATGGAGGCCTCAAGCATCAATTCAATCAGGATTCCTCACACAATTCTGAATCTATTCTTTCATCAACTCTCTACTCAATCTTGCTTAACCTCTTCCTTGAGAAACCTTTCATTATATAGGAGAAGGAGAGATGGTTGACATTATATAGGAGAAGGAGAGATGGTTAAAGGATGAGGATGATCCCACTAAATATGAGAAGCCTGGGTAGGATGCCAACCATGCGAATGCCAACTCATTTTCTAGAAGATCCTCTCTAGAAATTCTTCGTGAAATTTTCTTCCTTGCTTAAATGTGCCCAGACTACTTATAGTAGAGAAAAAAATCAACCTAACTAGTATAGGTAGGTATGCTCATGAGAATAAGGTTCTCGCGACCCTACAATATAGAAGCCCATGAATGCTCCAAAACATGTTTTAGAAGAAGAAAACAATCACTTTCTTAGGCAAAAGGTCCTTACGAGAGCCTGAACACATAACTATAGACATCACCGTGAGTGACCAAAAGCAATGTGTGTGTTTTTTAAAGCAGGCTTTATACTAGTAAAGTTCACAATCCTCATGAAAGGATACAATTTCATTTTGGTAGACAAGCATCAATTGTTTTAAATAAAGTATGAATCATAGACTGTGGGAAAAACCTTTTGTATTCTTACATTGACCAATACAACTATAACCGACAGTACAAAATCTAACGCTACACACACACACACACACACACACACATATATGAACCCTAAGTAAACAAATGATAGAGATAAAGGGAGAATATGTACTAGCTGATAGGAGTGAATGAAGATAATAATATGAATAATGGAGTGGAGAGTGCACTATAGCCTTGAATTGAATGATACTTGCATCCAACATGTCTCATTGTAATGCATGTTGTGATAGTTGTGTCTTCTCACTATAATGTATGTTTTTATGTCCATCATGGGATTCCTAGAGAACCACCTATCATTCATGATCCAACACATAGTAGTCAAGAATCCCATCCATTTCTAATGTGTACAAGTACCGTATGATTAACTAATAATTTGTATCCTTAATTATGAGCTATCAATCTTTATTATCACCATATTCTTCTAGTGCATGTAGATTTATATTTGAAGTTTTGAATATTAGTGAAGAATTCAAGAATTACAGCTTCCATGCAAAATATATCTACATTAAACACTTTATGAGCTATCCCAACATTGTTCCAATTGTGGATTTTCGAGAGGTGATTAGGTCCCACATTTTATTTACCTAGTTTAACCACCATTTCAAAATGAAACTCCTAAAATAGTAGCAAACATCGATAGAATTAACCTTCCAACATTGTATTGTTAACCAAATACTTGACCACTAAATTATCAATGGAGAACTTGAAGGACTGGTCCAAAAGATAATACTTGAAATTTTGTAGCATATACACCATCACCAAGCCTTTGCCTTTCGTGGTTATGTAATTATTTTTTTTTTCTAGAAAATTACCTGGGGTGGTGTAGAATGTGTTCCCCTAGCTATGCCAACATGTTCCCAATGCAATGGTAGTGGAATCCACATGGACATGGAAAGAGCCCAATGTGATAAAATGCATGTTGGGTTCTTGGAACAATTCAAATTATTTTGATAATAATAACTTTGATCTGTTCTACTAAGAAAGTCTAAGGTTCGAGCCTGTATAGCCCTATACATTCCACTAAGTTACACTACTCATATATATATCCCCTCATAGTTCCTATGACTTGGAATTTCAAATTCTTTCGGATCATATCAATATCTTGTCCTTATCTAGATTGGTGGATGGGAACATGGGTCAACATAAACCTTATGTCTAGTAGGTTCCTAGTGGGTAAAATATGCCTACTTCTTTAGCCATGAGAGACCTTGCCCTTGTTCTTGGATTCCTACTCTTTACATTTCTTATATTTGATGTTATACTTGCTTGATAGGATCAATGTTTTATGAGTAGATGAACCTCCTATCTTAAGCACCGTTTCAACAATGTCCTGGGCTATGTCCTCTATCCGTAGAGAATGGGTGATTTTTTCTTTCTGGTTTCTGTTTTGAACTGTTCTTCTCTTCTGTTTAAAGTAACCCCCTTGAATTTTGGGGCCATCCTACCTAGTGACCTTGTTAGTAATCTTCTTCTTCCCCCCTTTTTTTTGTGTTGTAGGAACCACTTCCACACCTATGGTGGACTATGAAGTTAGAAATTCTTCTTCAGTTATCTTAAAAAATTGATCCCAAATAACCTTGTGTTTCTGTCTTGCTAGGGCATCAATGATAATAAACTTAATAATCCCGTTATGGACACATGCCTTTGGATTTACTTCTTTCAATCTTGAGGGCACTTAGCGCATTGTAGAGGATGGGTGAGAAAATTAGAACTTGAATTGGGTTTAAAATGAGTAAAGTTGCATTCAAAATGAGTCCTTTTGGTGCATACTTTATCTTTGAAATCACCACATTTTGTGATGATTGCTTTACTTCATGTCAACATACTTACCTCTTTTGCATAGGCCACAACTCTTTCACTTGACTACTGGCACCTTGTTATGGATCAAAATTGATTGTTATGGATTAGCATTGCAATCCCCTCTCCCCCAAATTATATTTCAAATGATCATGTTTGAAACACTACATAACTATGGCCCAGTTTTATAAGAATGGTATAAGTATGGGATGGTAAGAGTATTGAAAAACTAGATAATGCTTAACACTGTATTTAAACAATGCAATAACTTAAATCAAAGATAACATAGGTTATAACTTGTAGACATGATAAATGAAATTATATCTGATGAAAACGTATTGAGCAATTCTTGATTTGAGAGGTATCTTGAAGGCAACAAAGTCTCGGCATGAGTTTGCATTCTATTTGCATGAGGAGACAAACTCTGTAGCATAATTCTATTTTTAGAAAACTCTGTAGCTAGGCCTATTTTCTGCTTAGGAGTTTGCATTGGTAGCATACTTGTAGGTGTTCAAGTTTGTAGTAGAATGTACACCGCTAAAACAGGGAGGATGTAGGTTGAGAACTTTGTAGCAGTATGACAATGTTGATATTTGGGCATTCCGATTGTGATAAAAGGATGTAATTTCGAGTAGTAATATTTTTTTTTGCATTAAAGCCCTTGTAGTTATTGAAATAGGTGAGGGTTTATATGATATCAAGCTAATACCTTTGAAGTCTCCTTCTTAGCCTAAAATTGTTAAGCAATGTACATTGTCTTTTAATAGTGAGATTGGTCTTACAATGTACATTATCTTGAACTTGTAGCCAACCTATAAAAACGATACCTTGAAATTTTGGAGAATTCTTTATTTTGATCAATTCCATAGCTCTAATTGAATGATGGTTCCTTTTTCTTCATCTTATTGATAATGAGTATACTGAAGTGATCTTTTCTCTGTTTATGAGTTAGTTGGGGTAGTAACCTCTTGTAGAGTGCTTGAAATATTGGCAGCCATAATGTTTTTGAATAATATTGTGAGTATAATGGTTAGATGTTGAATCTTTATATCTGATTATGGAAAATATATCTAGAAGCCCTAGTTCTTCCATGAAAACTCGATGAAATTGGATTTCCTAATAAATGATGATTTAATTTAATGAGACCCAACATAACTTACTCTAGATTATGCACTGTTAAATATCATAGATTTAGCTTGAATAATAGTCATGACTATAGTATTGATGCAAATCTCTAACAACATTATAGATGACATCCATATAGTATTGATGCAAATCTCTAACAACATTATAGATGACATCCATATTTTAAATGTACTCATACATTCTATTGCATGGATTCTATATCAAATATATTAGTGGCAGTGGCATTCTTTACAAAACTTGATTTTGATAGTTGTGTGATCCATTGTTTTTTTCCCTATGTCACTCAACCTCTATGTTGAAGATCATCCATCAAGATGTTGTGTAGATGGTATAAGCTATCCTAGAGTTACCAAGCTCAACAATTTTTGTAAGTCTATGCTATTGAGGGATATATGGTTGATGCTTATCCTATTTCTTGAAACTTGTAGTTGGATCCTTGATACTTCTATAATTCCATCAAAGAAAGTTAAATAGGCACAAACAAGGTATAATGTATTTGAAATGACGTAGAGGGGAATGATTAGGATACTTTTTCCTTTTTTTAATATTTTTAATATTTTTTAAGACTCCCATTTTTGGTTTTCAGTTTTGTTATGCCTAGTGGTGTCTCACAAAGGTTTTCAACATGAGGAAGCATTTTATTCCATAGAATAAGACTTTCTGAGAAACTTAGTTTTCAATCCAAGCTCCATCTTAAGATGCCTCAAAATAAGTTTTCATCATAAGACATTTATATTTCATTTAATTTTTTTTTTCATGAGATGGTTGTTTTCTTCCGTATGGAAGGTAGGGGTTCCATCAATCACAACCAATTGTGGTTGGGCTTCATAAGGTCCTAAGCCTCCTCGTTGTTTTTGGATTCATATTGATTCTTCTATTTGAACTCGGGAGAAAGAAAAACATGGTCGTTATGAATTCCAATATATTTCCTTGGCATAAACTAACCAACTTTTTGGAGGAACATGCATATATAAAATATTAGGTGGAACCATTTGTACTACTGCTTGCATTTCATGCTAATTGACCCTTATTCTATTTGACCCATACAAGAGTTTTTCTTCTGAATAATCTTTTGAGATTTATTTTTTTAAGTGGATGCTTTTGTTTCCTTTCTATAATTAATATTGAGTTCTTAGTTCTTGCATTGGGTAGCTCAATCTTCCTTGCAAAACACTTAAAATCTTAACTTGAATTTGTAGAAAATTGCTTTGCACTATCATCTTCTTATCACCTTTAATGATAGTTTGTGGCAACCATGCTTTTTTTAAATAATTTTTATAAATGTCAATGCTATGTCTTTTAAGATTATGGGAACTTGGAATTCAACTTTCACTCCAAATACTCTTCGAAAACATACTTCTTACGAAATTGTTCCTCAAATTACTCCCATGTCATAGAAAAAGTACTCCACCCAAATCGTGGTTCTAGAGTTCTCCACCACAGTAAGGCACATTCCTTAAACTATTAGATGGCCAACCTAGCCTTCTTATTACTATAGTGATTTTGTAGAGAAAAACATAGGTTCATGTTTTCCAACCATGATTCGGATTATGCTGAGAATGAAACGAGACAAAAACAAAAATATAGCAGAGAACACAAAAATACAGTGAAAGCCAACTTCTATTAATGAATAAGATAGAAAAACATTGTGGAACACAAACTTGCAGAATGAGGTAGCTTATCTATGAAAAGAAATAGACGTATCTAAAAAGAAAGAGATGTTGGTTACGCTTCATTCGCAAAAAGATTTACATCACACTCCATTGCATGCTTGAAGGGCCTCCTTCACCTCAATTATATATGAGAGAGTGAGAGAAGAATAATTCCCATGATGCATGTGGGATAAATTAGTCTAAGTTTATAAAATGCCATAGGCATGTAAAATACTAGGAATTCTTGGGCAGTCACCATCCCAATACTACTCTAGCCTGAGTGCACTTCACTACGGAGTTCTAATGGGATTCAATGCATCAACGCTATGTTGTACTCATGTACATAAGACCACTAGGAAATAATTACATGATGTATGTAATTAACAAATGAAGATGTCATTACATTTCACTCCCCATCAAAAGGGTGAATATTATGGTTTATCAAAACCATATGCTTGAAATGTTGATTCAGTGGAAGAGGTGGATGGCCGCTTGGATCATTCCTCCCCCCTTTGGAAGCAATGGTCCCCATTGCGTAAAATTCCCTCGGGATATGGAGAAACTTCTGTTGAATTTGAACCTTGGTGAGCCACTTTCATTGTTGAAGTAGATATCCTGCTTGTACTTTGCCTGTGGAAGGATGTCATGAACTTTGCTACAATGAACTCTAGTGGGGAAAATATGTGTATGAGTGTTTTGTATTGGTGATGTGAGGTGAGTTGCATGACTCTTCCCAAGGATTATGAATCGAGCCAGCAGTGCTCATAGTGTAACTCTATTTCACATAATAAGACAAGCTAGGTGTTAGGAACTACTGGCGATACCCACACTATGTATCTATGTCTCTTGTATGTTTCACAAGTGTTCTCTTGTTTCACATGTTTCATGATTGTATGATTAAATGAGACACCAAATATAGACTTATCTAGATTCAAGGACATGTCGTACTTTCTACAACATGGAAACAATTGCGTCAGGTGATTAAAAATATCTCCTGATAGCTTGGAATGAATAGTATGGTCATCGAGGTAAACCTAAATAATCATACCAATTAAGTCATCGAATGTTATGTACTGCGTATCTCTCTAAAAAGTGGCACCTGCATTGATTAGCACAAAGGTCATGCATTCAAAAGTGAAGGTGCCCCATTGCGTAGTGAAGGTCATTTTATAATGATCTTCTCACTTGAGGTGAATTTGATCACAACCTAAGAATCCATCAAGGAGAGACATCATTTGGGATCCTACAACTTGTTGTAGGATTAGTTCCATGTTGGGGAGAATAAGGTTATCCTTCACTCTTTCCTTGTTAAGGGTGCGAAAGTCTACACATAGTCAAATGTACCCATTCATTTTTTGAATTAGGACCAAGTTAGAAACCCACTAAAAGTACTTGACATAGAAGTCAATAATTATCTCTCCTTATTCTACTTCCACCTTTACTTCTTTTGGTTTACTTTTCCTATTGCTTCCTTTTCCCTTTTATTTTTATCTTCTACTGAAGAAGAAGCCTATGCCTCAACTACCTATGTATCCTCTCTTGCTAATGGTGTTGTATTTACCCATTTAATTGCTTCTAAGTCAATGGATTAAACCGCCTCTATTGCTTATGCCCTTACCTATGCTTTTAAAGAAGGATATTCCTCTCTAGCTACAAGGTCAACTCAATCAAATGGATATGTGGATTTCAGTGCCGGGACTGGATATATAACCATTGATGATATTGGAATTGAGCATCTTGTCAACTTCCCTCCTAATAGTGGCCTCAAAGGCTAGAGTAACTAGTTGTTGTATTTTCCAAATAGGAATAGTGTTGTATTTTATAGTAATAGCATGATGGATAATTCTTAGGTCAAAACCACAAAAGTCATCATATGAATAAACGAAGATATCCCTGAATTCAAGGAATAAAGTAATATTATTTTTCGTTTCTAACTCGAAACAATTAGCGCTTATAGAGAAACTTTTAGGGTCATCATCTGCACCAATATTCATAAGGATAGTGTATGATACCTTTCTCTTTGAAGCCTCTTGAGAGGATGTGTTCTTACTCCCAACATCACTTAGGGAAAAGGAATTATCCAAAGGTAGTAAGCCCTTGGGAAACGTTTTTTTGTCTATGAGAATGCCATTAGAGTATCAACTTGCTCTCAATAAGAAAAAAGCAACAAATGTCCCTATCATCTTGGAAAATTTGCCAAGAATAATCATTATCAAGTAGGTGAGATTTATACAAATATATCATAGGGTGGCTACAATGGTTAGCCAATAGCTATCTCTCAAGTCTGGTAGTGTAAGGGACTAGCTTATCAACTATACAAATTTGCTTCTCTACAATTATTTCCAACTCTTCATGTAGATTATCATGTAGATTTTTTTTTTTTTAAACCTATAGGAGGCGTAGAAATAACGACGAAAGTTTGTCTCAAACGTTTTTACTCTACCAAGAATTTTCATGGAAATATCGACGAAAGTTCGTCACAATACAAAAATGAGTTTTACTCTACCAAGGCTTTTCGTGGTAATATCGACGAAAGTTCGTCGCAATGTTCCACGCTTTTTCGTCACACATATAGCATCTGCTTCATAAATTGCTGGTGAGTCAAGGATTTTTGTGGCAATAGCGATGAAAGTTCATCGCAACTTTCCATGCTTTTTCGTCGCACATATGGCATCTGTGTCGTAAGTTGTTGGTTAGTTTTTTATTTTGGCATATGTTTTCGTCCCTATTGCGACGATGTTTCGTCATTATTGCCATGCTTTTCAAGGTAAACCTATCTTGAGGATGATGACACGTGGCGGCCTTATGTTGTTGCCATTTCCACGAAAACCTGGTTCGTGGATATAGTGACAAAAAAAGTTCCACGAAAAATAGTCTTTACTTTTGTGGAAAGTGCGACAAATATGTGTGGCAATAACAACGAAAAACCATGGCAAATTTGGTCATATGTAGTAGTGTTTTGAGAGAAAGAACCACACATTAAAAGAAATGGCTAATTGTATGATCCAATCTAAGGGATTAAGTCTAAAGAATTGGGATAAAGTAATCAACTGTGAAAATTACATAGTCAATCACACTCCCACAAAGGCTCTTAAAAATATAACACTAAAAGAAGCTTGGACTAAAATTAAACTAGATGTAAGTCACTTCCATGTATTTGGCAGTATAGCATGGGCTCACATTCTTGATGATAAAAGGAAAGCATTACAGCATAAAAGTGAGAAGTGTATATTTGTTGGTTATTTTTAAGATGCCAAAGGTTATAGATTTCTTCAAC
Organism: Picea sitchensis; assembly: GCA_010110895.2. NCBI lineage: Eukaryota > Viridiplantae > Streptophyta > Pinopsida > Pinales > Pinaceae > Picea > Picea sitchensis. Next base: position 40,164 of record SNQJ01S0040513.1, on the reverse strand, counting down.
CACATTGTAATGAAATTATTATTAGAAGAGATGTTAAATTTGATGAAAATCTCTTGGCCTGCGAGCCTAATTCGGTGCTTGTGCCTTCTTCGGCCTGCGAGCCATCTCCGACATTTGTGCCTTCTTCTGTTCCTATTATGGTTTCTTCTTTAGATGATGACAATGAGGATGAAAATCTACCTATGCCTGCTCACCTTCCTCCAAATGAGTCCTTTGAACCTGAACCAACACCATTTTCATCGCTTCCTAGATGGGTCCATTCAACACGAGAAGCAATTGGTGGTCTCATCGATGATACTTCAGATCAGTGTCAAACACAATCATAGTTCCAACGAGCCTCTTCTCTTTTGGCTCAAGTTTCAGAGACTCATGATCCAGAGACATTTGCAGAAGATTCAGGTCATCCAGATTGGGATACAACATTGAATGAAGACTATAGTTCTTTAATTGAAAATGATACTTGGGATCTTGTACCTCTTCCAAAAGGAAGAAAACTTGTCAGCTGTAAATGGGTCTACAAAACTAAGTATGCATCAGATGGAAGTGTTGAAAGACACAAGGCTCAGTTAGTTTCCAAAGGAATTTCCCAAGTTGAAGGAATTAACTATAATGAAACCTTTTCCCCTGTAGCCAAAATGATTTCCATATGCCTTGTTCTTGCCCTTGTTGCCTCACATAAATGGGAGGTCCATCAGATGGATGTTAAATCTGCCTTCTTGCATGGAGATTTGCAAGAAGAAATCTACATGGAAAAACCTCATGGATATGTCCAAAATGACTCTAGCTTTGTTTGTCGCCTTAAGAAATCTCTTTATGGTCTTAAGTAAGCTCCCCGAGCTTGGTATGCAAAAATGGAAAAATTTCTTATCGACATCGGATTCTCTAGATGCCATTATGATCCTAATGTCTATACCAAGAAAGTAGGAATCCATCTCATAATCCTTGTCCTTTATGTTGATGACCTTATCCTTACTGGTAGTGACTCAAAACAAATAAACCATGTGAAAACCAACCTTAAGAAGAAATATGAAATGACAGACTTAGGCTTTTTGCACTATTTCCTTGGCCTCCAAGTTTGCAAACCAATGAAGTAATTTTCTTTCCCAGTCTAAGTATTCTTGTGACCTTCTTCGTCGCTTTCACATGGATGATTTTAAACTAGCTCCTCCCTTCCAGTCTAGAGTCAAGCTTACTACCACTTGTACTTCTCTTGAAGTTCATGCCACCCTATACCATCAGTTAGTTGGTAGCCTATTATACTTGACTCATACTCGTTCTGATATTTCCTTTGTTGTTGGTCTTGTTGACCGGTATATGCAAACACCCCATGAAAGCCATTAGAAATCAACTAAAAGGATACTTCACTATGTCTGTGGTACAGTTCAGTTTGTGATACATTACAGTTTAGGGGGGACTCCTTTATTGGTTGGTTTCACTAATTCAGATTGAGACAACAACCTTGATGATCAAAAGTCTACTGCAGGTTATGTTTTTAGCCTTGGTTCATGACCTGTCACTTGGGCCTATAAGAAACAATATGCTATTGCACTTTCTTCAGCAGAAGAAGAGTATTGAGCAGCGGTAAATGAAAGTAAGGAAGCCTTGTGGCTTTGATGGATCCTTTCAGAGTTTGGATTCCAGTAGCAGCATCTGACCAACCTTTGGTGCAACAATCAGAGTGTCATCAACCTCGCCAAAGACCCAGTTCAACATCAACGCAACAAACACATTGAGCTACACATGCACTTCATCATAAAGCTAATTCATGATCAAGTTATTGAAGTGCTATTTTTCCCTACAAAAGATCAAGTTGTAGACATTTTCACAAAGTCTCTTATAGAAGCGAAGTTTTCCAAACTTCGATCTATGTTAGGAGTTTAGGAAGTTGTCATTAAGGGAGGATAGGATCTAATGCCTCCTTCCTTCTCCTATTGTGTCACTATTGTAAATCCTTTAATCCTATCCCAAGTTGTTCTTAAGGGGGGATGTTAGGATATTTAGACACT
>SNQJ01S0040513.1:18581-37886 GCA_010110895.2 Picea sitchensis | reverse complement strand
TGATTGGTCCATGATCTCTATTTAAAGAGCATGGAGGGTCATTTTTCGATGATCAATTGTGAGAAACTCTCTTGTAAAATCTCTCTGTAATCTTTTTCTTTTTCATTAATAAACTACTCCAAGTGGCCGCGTTGGATGGGGTCATGGATGTTTCCTCGTATGGGTTTTACCACGTCAAAACATCAGTGTGTTGATCTTTGATCTGGTTGTGTGAGTGGTTACTAAAGGTGTTTTTCCTTTGTTGGAATACCTGTGTTGTCGAACAATTAATAGGGATTCCATCCCATTAACCATTCTATTCATAGAAATCATGTGAATAATAGAGTTCAATATATTTACATGATTGAATAAAAAACAAAGATAAACCATTAAAGATAAAGAACAATACATATCTTTCTCATGAATTTATTCACTACAATGGTTGCAAAGGAGTGATTCATGTCCCAACCCTAGAAATTAGCAATGGATTCCACCTCCAACTTGGCTATGAGAAAACCAAGTCAAATAAAACCCATGTGAGGCTCTAATATCACTCAACCCAACCCACAATGCTCAATAATTCAAACAAATCCATACACCTACCAACATTACTCTCCTCTAGGGATCTGACCCATCCTCTAATCAACTAGGATCTTCTTCCTCTCATTCTAACACAATGTTGGGGGAGGAATTTCCCTTCTTTTCTAGATTATCCCATAGGAAATTGGACCCCTCTAGTGCCCCAATGCAAGGAAGGAATAATTTGATTTAATGATTGTTCTATGGGAACCTATAATGGTGGATTGTTATCTCAATTATGGAAATTCTCATCATAAGTATAGGGTCACATGGTTGTAGATTTATTCAATCTTAAAAAAAAAATACAACCACGATTATTCACATAAGAACCAAACTATTTATTCTCGTAACAACCACAAATTTCCCAACTTACGAGATGCCCTCACTAGCCTCATGTGCTTGGAGCATGAGCATGCATATGAGAAGAATGGGAGAAAAGTGGAATACCCAATGGTTAAGTGATGAATGGAAGCTAAGAAGAGACCTTTTTTTTGCATGAGGATTATGTGCCCTCTTTCCAAGGATTAAACAACCCGTGCTTGGCACACATGAATAAAATGTTGGTGTGAAATATTTTAGGGAAGCATGGACAAAAGGTAATACTTCTCCAAAGTATGTGTAGCGATATTATTTTATTGGTTTTCTCTTTCTTCCTCTCTTATGGTATCGTAGCCCCATTCTTGCTCCTTATGCAACATTTTTTGTGGTTATTATAAGTTGTAGTCTAAATGTTCTATGAATTGGTCCTTTGCCACTTGCTCAAGATATTGGTTCTATGAAACTGGTATTTTTAGCCTTAAATATGAAAAGAATTATTTTGAATTGATGGAATTAAGATCACATATGTTAATATAGAACAATACAATTTTATTAGGGGTATTCAGGGGCACTAAATATATTTCTGCGCTAAAAACTACAATTTCATCAATCTAAAATTGCAATTTTGGCAAGGATTGCCTAGCCAGATTTTGATGATAGAAAATTGGAAAATATAAAAAACATAGAATGTTTAGCTTTCTTCATTATTATATTATTATATTTCTTTTTTCATACATTCTTTTACATAACTTAAACACACCATAATGATATTTCCACATGGAAGTATAGTAGGAAGATAAATACATGCTTTAAGACGAAGCCTAAAACCCTTGATGAAACTCATTCATGATAACCAAAACTTTACCAATGCCCCTTAACCATGTTAACATAATGAAGAGTAACTCTCATTAACAAAGAAACACAACAAAATGCAAGTGAAGTTCTCATCAATCAAAATGCGATAAATTTTAACTTTCAATTATATTTAGATTTAAGCTAATAAAGTAGAGAAAATGTAATTCGTAAAATATTAATACAAAGTAAGATTCATAGTTCTCCACAAAAAAAACAAGTATGTAAATTTTCTTTTTCAAAAGTATTACCAAAATTTAGAAACCTATATCTAAAACATAAGTAATACATATTTTAATCATCTTTTTATAAATTAATAAATTTCATTTTTTTAATTGGTTTATGAGGAATTACAAACTCCAACATTACATTAACATAATGTAAATCTATTTTAATATTACCAAAAAAAATTCTAATCAAAGTTGGAAAACCTGATACAAATTATGAGTTTTTACAAGACCTTAATTCTTTTGGTTGTTGGTAGAAATGGTAATGTTGGATTCATATGAATGAACACATATGTAGCCATGAGTTGGATTTTGAACCAATTATTCATTTGATTATGAAGAATGTTTCATGGATGATGCTAAGGTTAAATATGAACTTAACAAATGGACTCTTGATTATTGTTGCATGTTTTAGAATTTAAATAAGTTCATTTTGCTTAAAATATTGTCTATTGTTGTTAGTTTTTAGGGTTACTCCAAAAATGTTTACACCATGTTTGGGTGCTTCATAATATTTAAGGTGCATGGTGTGTGTTCATCCATTGGATCGTTCAATATGGATTGACACATGGGAGATGGTCTGTGATGGATTTTCACATTGGATATAGCTTGTTCAGTGATTTCTTGACCTTTGTTGGGTGCTTTCTTATCATTCTTCCCTAGGGTGTTGGAGTTCTCTTAACAAATTGGGTGACATCCTTCACGATGGTCACATGGAGAGGTTCTCTTTCTTGGAGAAAAATATACTTACGAGGAGCATTGTGCATCTTGGAGGAGGGAATCATGCCCTAGACAACATGGGGTAGCTTGGGTTCTTGTATGAAGTCTTGGAGTTAGATCAAGGATACATGGGTTCTGACAGTGTTCATGCAGAGGGAGTTGACCCGATGGAGTACATGGATTAGGAGGAGCGATGGAGTCCATGTGAGCTTGTGATGGAGAGGTGTGGACACACCTTGTGTAGCTACATATTCTTGAAGCCCTTATTGTGTATGACATTACCTTGGAGCTTAACGTGTGTACACTTGGAGTGGAGTGCTTCACTTGTGTGAGCCTACATGTGTTTAATATAGGTTGCTTGTAAGGGAATTGGCCCACATTGTATTGTTGGCCTCCCTTACCTCCTATATATATATATAGGGAGGGGAGATCCCTTGATATTCATATATTTTGCTCGTCATTCATATCCTCTCTATCTTATATCTTCATTTGTACTTGGTCTCTCTCTCTTGGAGTTGCTAGGGTTAATTGATCTTCTTGGAGAATATTGAAGTCTAGGGTTAGGGTTTAATCCCTTGCAAATTTGGATATTAGGGTTTTGAGATCAAACCCTAGGTGTTCTTAGTGAAGAAGAAGAGGAAGAGACATCATGCATGGGAGGACTTGTTTGAGTGACCCATGAATGCCAAAGCTCCTAGGTTGAGCTAAAGTTTTCTTGGTTTTCCCTAGCTAGGATTTTGGAGACCAAGGATTGTACTAGCCTTGTGATAAGGCTATGTGTACAACAAATTCATCTTTTGCATATTAATGAAGTTTTCAGTTGTCCAATACTTGTGTAAATTGAATATTTTATTATCATCCATCCATGTTCTTTATGGTTTGTAATTTACAACTATATAGGTCTTGTTGATTTGACATAAGTAAAAGGAAATTATGTTAAATTATTTAATATTGTAATTGAACAAGATAAGGGTTGTTTTACTACTGTAAATAAGAGTTTTCAGATAAGATTTCCCTATAGGGTTGAAATTTATCAGAACACTTTGGTATATATTTCCTAGAAGTTTGGGTTATTAAGAATTGAAATATTGTACACTTCCATTGTTGTTTTGTTTTATATTTCATAGTAACCCTAGTGTTGAATTCATAGTGTTAATATCTAGGAAAATTCTAGGATAAAGGTGAAATTCTAAATTGCATCAACTTTAGATTTTTGCTTGGAAATTTCTACAGTTGCATGACTCATAGTAGAGATATAAGCTTGGGACTTGTGGAAAGTTCGATCATGAGAAATTATTTTGATTAAAATTTGATGTTGTTTTTGATAGACGACTTCATTGTGATGTGAGAACCTATTGTGGAATCATCCTATTGTTTTGAATGATTGTTTGACAATACCTACTTAATGTGAACACTTGTAATGATCTTGCATTGGTGTTTTTTTTTGTTTGCATTCGTTGAAGGTGTTACCCCCCATGCCTAGGGGTAACTAGAGGAGATCATGTCTCATGGCCTGCAATGGAGAAAATGATCTTGACCATGATGATGATTAGCATGTCCACAGATGGAAAACCAATAACCCCCCTCATTCACCTTTACGACTATAGGTCAACCAAGGCTCATCACATTTGAGCAACCTGGAGTATGGGAGATGGTATGCTATTGTTACCATGAGGTATCTTAGTTCTTATTTAAGGAAAAGTGTTGTGCTTAATTTTTCGATCATGTGGATGCAGATCTTTGGTTGAAGTTTTATAATGGATCACTGGTTTGGGAAATTGTGTTGGTTTCCTTCTTTCACCTTGGTGGTCAACTTCCATTCCCTAGTCTCATGTTGTCATTTCCCAGGGAAAAGGGGTACTATTGGGGAGCACTCCCAAGGGTAACATTTTGTTCCTACCATACTTAACACTTTCCATCATGGATCCTCTCATATTATAGAAAACATTGTCTATGGTCCATTCTCTCATGAGAAGAGGGGTTGAAGGACCATAGGTTGTTTCATAGCTGCTATGAAAGGAATAAGAAATGATGCTAAAGAAAGAAAGAAATGATAGCAAAGAGGACCACCAAAATATGATCTATACTTGAGATCTACTTTTTCAGTGCTCACCCTGGTCCAAAAAATGCAATGTTAATGGATTTAAACTTTACAAAGGGGACTTGCAAATATATAATAAAGCAGGACTAAGAAAAAGGCAATAAGGGGGATTGGAAAAAATATCATGTAAATATGGGGTAACTCAAGAGCAAGAGCGCCCTCCAAAAAGGCTCTCATAGAGATGGGTTTAACACCATTAGCCATGAAGTAAGCCCTGAAACCATACCACTTCACACTTACTATTGGTGGGTTTTTACTTTCCATTGTCACTCTCAAGACCTATCCCTCTACTTGGGTTATTTTATTTCCTATCTAGGTGGCACACCTAATAGGGTTGAATGAAGGCCCTCCCATACTTAAACTTGGTAACTTACATGGGGTCCTGGGCTAGTGTGATGCTTGAAGGGGATACTGAGGTGAACTATCTTACATGGCTTATATCTTATGTTGCAACTTACTTTGCATGTTTTAAGGACTAATTTTTCTTATGAACTTTGGCTAACCATGTTTTGTACTTTGATTTGTTTTGGATGGCCCTGACATGGTTCCTTGAGGGACATCTTGGGATTGTACTCATGACGTTGTGCCTTTATTGCAAGACCTGGCAGAGCATTGGGTTATCCAGTGACTCACCACCCTCAGACAATGGCTCTCACATCCTTATAACCTTGGATGATGGAGATATGGGTCTTGGTTTGAACAGATCCAATCATTGTGTCACATAGATGGGTTGGAAGCCCCACAGGTTGGGCAGAGTACCCCAACACTTATTTTTCACCACGATCAGGGACATTGCAACAACAGACCATCAGAGATAGTTCAAAGTTGACATGCAACACCCGAGAGCCTAGACATCAGCCTTGGATCCTAGACGTTTTCCCTGTTATGGTGATGATATCACCTTCTAGAGTTTGACATGGATAGGGTTTTATGGGTGGATAGGTACCTGAGATGATTTGGCATGAACTAGGGTGAGGAGACACCTCACTTGACATCTGCTTCACCTTGGAGGATGCCACGTGGCCTTTGGAGGCATGACATCACCTTTCCTAGCCTTGACATCTCACACGTGTGGGCTATTATGATTTAGTTTTTGCTCTTTATCATTTTGTAAAGGATGAATGAGGGGTCAGACCCACTTGTTTTATGTTGTTGAAAAATTATGTGGACAAATGTGTGAGGTTAGTCTCATATAAGAAGGCTAAACATCACTTTTATTTTATCATCGCCACTTTTATTTTATCATCATCACTTCTCACCTTTGTGAGACTACACTTCTTAAATGTTTTCCCTCTAAGGGTTACTATCTATTCTTCTCTCATGCGCTATGCTTGGAAGGTCTCTTATGGGTGGTTTTTGCTAATTTTGGATGGAAATTTTGACAATTAGGGTTTTATCTCATGGTTTCTTGGATGAAGTAAGTGAATTTTCTGCAATTTATTCTTATGTTACTGATTTTTCATGGTAAATTTGATGTTTTATGCTAGACTTATTGCTTGGTGAAACCCTAAGAGAGGAACATAAGTGTTTCTTCCTCTCACAAGGTGATTTTTGTCCAAATTTTTTTAAGTATCCTTTCTAGGGTTAGAACCCTAAAGCCCTAAAGTGCTATCACTTTAGTATTCTATCCCTAGATAATTGATCTTGACCTAGTTGATGATACAAGAAGGGAGAAATGGTTTCTAGGGCCCAAATGTGCTTGCACCCTAGAAGTCCTTCTCCTCAAGATTCAAAGCCTAAGGCCTAAATGTGATTGCACCTTAGGGTTTGAATCCTACCTCTTGGTTTCAAGTAGGCCATCATTCAAGTTTATTTTCATTTATAATACTCCATACCCTAAAAAGCATTGATCGAAGAATCATTCTCATAGTGAATTGATTGATAAACACTCTCTTTTAAAACTCTCAAGCTCTCTACTAACTTTACTAACACTAACATTGACAAACTCACTAATTTTCTTGTTGTTGTTATAAAAAGTTTGCTACAACCATATGAAAACACTCTAATTTGTTGCATAAACTCATGTAAAGGTGTCCTAATCCATTCAGAAATAACATCTAACAATTGGACAATATTCTAGTGGATGTATGCTAAGTATTCATGGTCAATTGTTGCATTTATGAGCATTAATAGTTTTTGTTGTTACAAATCATTTATTATTGTCATGTAATTGTTCACTACTGCAAATTTTTATCAGCCATCACAACTTATCTTTTCTAGTGTCATAAGAGGTTGTTCTTGCATAATTTATCTTGGAAATTGTTACATATATGCTGCAAAGTGTTCTTGCTCCAGGAAAGTACTCAAACAACTTCATGATTCTTCTACTTCCTTGACCTAGACCAATCATTCGGTGATCAAGACATGGAGTGGTAGGCTTCGCTACTATACTTACTATTTGATCCTTTGAGGTCACCAGGGAAGCCTCCCTTATGTTGGACCTCTTCCATCACTAAAACAAGGAAAGTTCTTACTAAGGTGACAGTGGTAGGTTTTTCCATAGATATGCAATATTTGGGAGTCTTGTGTTGGATTTTGCACAAGTACAAATCCCACGATAACATCTTGGTGTCGTTTCCGAGGAGGATTGATTCATTCTCCTCAACGACATATCTTTTGTAAAATTTCTCCCAAATCCCTTATCCTACAAGTTTACATGGAGAATCCATTGAGGATAGTTCTCTCACCTTCCTTTGATGATCTTCTTTGAAGGGTCATCTGGTGACTCCACAAATTTCAAAGAGGTACACTAAAAACCCTTGGTAACCTAGGATATTGATTGTTGGCACTGCACGCGGTTGTAAGACCTTAGGTTTGAGTTATATTTGACCAATAAAACCCTTCATACACCGACCCTTTCGACATCACCTGCATGTGCATATGAAGTCTCACCCAAGGTATCTATTGGGGCTACAAGATCCAGGTTTTTGCAGTAGTGAGGGAATGGAAGACAATTATTCTATTCATTCTTACTTATTAGTTATGTGCATGTTGCTATGTCTTTGATATTTTTTAGATACATAGTGATTTCATATTCATATTTCCATTATATTCTAGATTACAACATAACCCATTACTATAATAGTCGTAAAAATTACATAATGATTACACAGAAGAAAAATCTAATCTAATAAGCATCAAGACAGAAACCATGAACAATCAAACAAAAGACATTCAACACAGGAGTTAACATGGTTCACCCAACTCTGGGCTACGCCCAMAAATAATGSCTTATTTATTATGTGTATGGTAATTTCTTTAGGCTTTCRCACTGCACTTACAAAGATACATCATGGTTATCTTTCCTTTCTCCTAGAMGAGMTACTCTGCAGTGCAAGCCTCTCTCTCTCTCTTTGCATCATCTCCTTAGCATTTAGACATAGATTCTTTCCTTCTCAGCCTATCCTATCACTCTTCTTCTTCAATAGAACARAACATAACAAACTCCACAGTATCACTCAAGAAGAACCATAACAACAACTAGMAAAACCCCTATATCCCAACCCATTACATATTTACACATAAATTCTAGGGCTTAAAACCCTACTTTGTTCATCCCAAAAACCTATTACAATACATGATAACTTCAAGTTAACTTGTTGTTCAGGTTGATTTGACCTACTTTTCCATCTGCATGCTGATTTTGCACTCTGACTGTTGTTCTTTCTGCTTTTGCATGTTCTTTTATCTTTATCATATCGGGATATCATCCTTCCTTTTCGCCCTCTTTCTTCTCCCACTTTATCCTCTACTTTATTCCTCTATTTTATTCCTTTCTCTTCTTTATTCTTCTCTTTGTACACTATACTCCTGGTTGTTCCTCAACTGCGCACTCTTGAATATTCCTTCTTCTTCTGTGCACTTCTTCTATACTTAGTATTTTTATGTATATTATTTCCAAAATGCATGTCCAACATACCCCCAACACTCACCCATGGTTCGTCGTGAGCCACTTAGGCCTGTTGCGCACTCCTCCATCCTTGGATGAATTTTTGGGAGGATTCCTTAACTACCACAAATTCCTTTCTTATTGCTTTCTCTATTTCTGTAATCTCTTCCACCCACTGCGCAGTCAAGGTAGTAAGTTTTTAGTCTACATCATATGTTGCTTGTTTCACCTTGCCCTATGCAACAACTAGTTCACCTATCACCCTCAATGCTTCTTCATGCAATGGTCCTAAGCATTGTTGAAGGATCTTCTGTTAATCTCTCATATGTTCCACTTCCACGTATGACTACCTCTGTGCCGAAATTGTTTTCATACGTTCACTTGGTGGAAGTGTGTTTATTATCTCTGAAGCTTGCTGGGCCTTTTCCTACGATTCTCTTAGTTTGACCTCCACAACCTTCATCTTTGGATCTTCCACCAAGTCTGTCCATCTTTGCGTTCTCTCCTCGCAGATTTTTACACACTCTTCCTCCACTTTCTTGATGTTGGAGATAATCATTCCTTCTGTGTAAGCCTTTGTACTCTATTTTATCTTTCTATATCTAGTTTTTATTTGTTTTTCTTCTTTTTATATGTTTTTTTGTGTTTTACCTTCCTACTATAGTACAATTACTATGATACATGTGTTCTGGCGCAAACCATATTACCGCGCAGACTGTCGATCGTCTCTATAGAGTTTCAGTTGACTTCCATTCACCATTCCTCCAAGGAATTCTCCATTTAGGGTTTCCAACTGTGCAACACTTATCTCTCTTACATGCTGAATCACATAGGGTCCTAAACAGTGCATTCTAAACTTTCATGGATGCTACATGAACTTGTTGTCACAGAGTAATACCAAATCTCCCACTTGAAACTTTTTATGTTTAATGTGTCTATCATGTCATGCATTATCTCTTTCCTTATGAACTTGCTAATGGAAACCTGCGACAAACTGATCTTCCTCAATCTATACTAATTGCGATAGTCTCTCCTCTATTGCGCTAGAGTTCAAAAGTTCAATGATCACTGCAATTCATAGGCTAGGTAGAATAAACTCCATTAACATCATTGCTACTCTCCCATAAACCAACCTGAAAGGTGTCTGTCCTGTCAACTTTTTGTTTTTTGTCTTGTAGGCCCATAAGATCGCAGTAACTCTTAAGTCTCAATCATCTCTCCCTACATTGTAGATATTTGTCATAGTATTCTCCAAGATTTTATTGAAATATTTCGTTGTCCCATAAGCCTGAGGATGATACAAGGTACTCTTCTAATGATGAATTTGAAACTCCTCGGTCAATGCTGCAATTGTCTTATTCAAAAAGTGTGTTCCTTGACCACTGAGTAATATGCATAGACATCCAAATCACGTGACTACATTCTCAAACAAAAATCACGTAGCAGTCTCTGCAGTGTATCCTATGATCGGTGTTGCTTCTTCCCATCTTGTCAAATACTCCATTGCAATAACTAAGTACCTTTCCCCTGACATTCTTTCTTGTGGGTTTATTGGCATCACAAAGTCTATGGCCCATTTCTCAAAGGATTGCAACGTAACTTATGGATTTAAAGACATTTCATCCCTCTTGGATGGATTTCCCACTCTTCGACATACATCGCATGGCTGACAATATTCCTTAGCATCTTTGTGAAGTGTGGGCCACCAAAGACTTGTGCACAAAATATTTTATGCATTTTCTCTCCCTGTATATTTTTATCCTACAATCTCGTCATGCGATTCTTTGAGTATCATTGGTATTTCATGTTCCAATGCACATTGCCTCATATTCCATTTGCACCCAACTTGTATAAATTCCCTGCAATCAACTGATAATTTGTTGCTTACACTACAAATTTTTTCTTCTGCGCAACTGTCATGTCTGATGGAGCCATTCTTATACTTAGAAACTGCACGATGTCTAAGAAGTAATCATCCACCATTTTAACTGCAAATAACTATGTATCTGAACAATTGTCATCTAAATTGTTTGTATCTTATCTTAATAGTATGCACGATAGATGATCCGGTCCTCCATTCAACTTCCCTGGTTTCACCACAACTTCAAAATCGTATTCCTATAATAACAATAGCCATATGCATATCCTTCCCCCCAACACTGGCTTGTTCACTAAGAATTTTAATGCATAATGGTATATGTACATCTTAAAGTGAGACCCCAATAAATAATATTTGAACTTCTATAGTGCATAGACCATTTCCAATCCTTCTTGTTTTGTAGTGGTGTAATTTTTATCTTCTATAGACAACTTCCTACTTGCGAAAGTAATTGGATGATCTATGTCTCCCTCCCCTGGTTGAGATAGTACATCACCCAAAGTTGTGGACGATGCATCTACATGAACACAAAACTCCTTGTTCCAATATGGAAAGATCAATATTTGCACAATCACTAGTTTTGTCTTTAATGTGTCCACACCCTTCTGATAGTCCTCGTTCCATTGGAACTGTGCTTCCTTCTTCAACAACTTTTCCATTGGTGTTGTGATCTGTGCATAGCCTTTGATAAATTTCCTGTAATAGCCTATGTGACCTAGAGTTTCCCTCAACTGTCTGACTAATGTAGGTGATTCTAAATCCAAAATTACTACAATCTTGGCTGGATCTACTAGTAATCCTTGCTTGCAGACTACATGGCCCAACAAAATTCCAAATGATGCATGAAAAAAATACACTTCTTCAGGTTTAGCGAAATATGACATTGTCTACACCTATCTAACATTAGTCTAAGTAATTCTATGTGATCCTTCAGTAGACTTAACGTAGTCCAATCGTCTAAGTACACTTCAAGGAACATATGAATAAATTCCTTGAACGTTGCAACCACAACTCTAGAAAACACCACAGGGGAATTCTTCAGTCCAAAGGGAATTACTGATAACTCCCCCACTATGTCGCGAAAGTAGTCTTGTACCGGTCTTCATGCACAATTTTTATCTGATGGTACCCCAAGAATCCATCGGTGAAAGAATACGTCTCTTGGCCTCCTATGTTCTCCAATACCTCATCCATGAATGGTGTTGGGAATGGGTCATGTAAGTAGGCATCATTCAACTTCCTCAGATCCACACAAATCATGATTCCTCCTTTCTTCTTGTCTTGCACTACCATTGGACCGATCCACTCATATTCTTCTACCGATTCAATGATTCCTGCGTCCAACATCCTGTCTATTTGGACTTTCACCTTTTCCTTGCACTTTGGATTTAACCTGTAAGGTCTCTGTTGCACTGGATTAGCACCCAGTTTCAATGGAATCTTCATCTCGCCTAAGTCCCCAACTATCCCCTTCATCTCAAAAAATGTAGTTGGGAATAGGTCCTAATATTCGTGCAACAAGTCTACAATCTTTTCTATGATCTCATCACTCCAATAATCCCCTATCTGTGCAAAATTCAGATTCTCTGTCATCCCAATGTTTACCTTCCACATCTTTATGGGTTGTGTGTACGCAACAGACTCAAGATCTAGTCCTTCTACTACCCATTCTCCTTATGTTTCAGATACTTGCACATTCCTGGAATCTTCCTCCTCATGTTCTTCCTTAGCCACATTGTAACACTCCAATAACTCATGGACAATCATAGTAGCTATGTGCACACTGCACACTGGTACCATCTCCATCGACCCTTCTTCTGAGAAGATCTTAGTTCGAAAAGCCTATAGCACTACATCTATTGAAGGAGATTCATGTTCAAATGTAAATGTGACTTTGAATTGCTGAGTCAACTCTTCTCATCTTGTTGTTTCTATGCACATTTCCAATTCCACATACTGGTTCTTAAGAATTGTATCCAATGTATGTATAAATCAATGCGTCCATTATGTTTCTGGTACTGAACTCCATAAATACCTGCATTGCTTAACATGACGTACTAGATCACTCTTTCATGTATATTTCTACGCAATATTTTCTCCCTCAATACCAAACCTTACTTGCATTAGTCTTATGCATTGTGACCAGTCTTCCATTATTTCTTTGTGTGTAGCCCACCATTTGGCGGGAGTCACTTTTAGGACAACATCCAGTGCCAATAACCTTTGTTGTTTGGGTACCTGCAACTCAAATGTCTTTACAAACAAACTTATAACAATCAATCCATCATATCTGGGTGGATCGCATAATTTTGTTTCAATCCAGCGCAAGGATCAGATTATGCATGCACATTTTCTAGTTGAGACTTCATGCATCCTCTGATGCCAATGCTCTAGACCTTCCTTTGAATCTGATGCACGCGAACTGATACTTCTCCAACTTAGTGCACCATTTGCACTGGGGTTAACATAATTTTCCATGCACGTAGTCATGTTATACAAATTGTCAATGTCATTTCCTTTTGCTAGCTCTATGTATCTCTTTCCTTATGTTGGGTCGAATGGTGCAATAACTTTCAAATCTCCGACTTCAAATATCATTTTCCTCTTCTTCAGATTAATGATTTCTTGGTTATCAAATGCCTATGCCCATACATAACAACAATTTTTGAAAGTGGGTTGGGATTAATACACATGAATAATTCTCACTTGGATCTTTTGGACCCCCCTCTCTTGGGGAAACGTAAACCCCCCATTATTTCGTCTGTGATTGTCTACAACCATCATTATATTTTATTTTATTATTATGATATACACTATTTATATATTACACCGCCCGCTTGACCAACGACTATATATCGTATTTATATTGTACATCGCTAAACCAAGAATTAAAAAAGGGGATCTTACAATATGGTAGTGGAAATGGATTGGCCCAACCTAAGTTGGGAAGGCCTTAGGAATTGGATAAGTAACTTAGTACTTAAAACACCAATTATTATTCAACTATAATTGTTATTTCTTGAACATTCTGCAATCTCTTTGTTTTACTCGAGAAATGATTATATTCAAAAGAATTTAAATTGTGAACCATAGTTAAATATGAACTACAAACTTTTATTTGACATAAAAATGAGAATTGATTGTAAAATTTTAAACCACTTGTAGAGGAAAAATGCCAAAAATAAAAGACATCAATCATATTATTTAACTACAACAATATAAGTACTAACTACTTAAAATTCTACAAGAATGGGAAAAATTCTCTTTCTATAACAATATTTTACATTACAATTGCATTGTTTAAATTAAGTTTGTCTTGAGTATTTGTGATTTAATTGTAAGCACACTATATAGTTGTGGCTGTAATAGTTATGATGGTGATAATTATGTATGGTGGTCAATGTTGAGGCTAGTGGTTAATTGCTAGTCTTGTGTTATATGGATTTTAATTGTTTTCAAATTCAACAATCCATATACTACCCACAACAACCTATGAATGTTGAGGCTAGTGGTATATAAGTTTTGAAATTGCGAGTAGTATATGTATTTGAATTGTTTACAAATTCAACAACCTATGAATGTTGAGGCTTGTGGTATATAAGTTTTCAAATTGCGAGTAGTATATGGATTTGAATTGTTTTCAAATTCAACAATCTATATACTATCCACAATAACCTATGAATACTGAGGTTGGTTATATATTGTTGGAATAATTACTTCCATTAGCTATTTTTGAAGAGTTTCAAGTTTAGAGAGTTCTAGGAGAATTCAAAGTTTAGAAAGTCGTTATATGGATTTTAATTGTTTTCAAATTTGACAATCCATATACTACCCACATCAATCTATGAATGTTGATACTACCCACAACAACCTATGAATGCTGAGGCTAATGGTATATAAGTTTTCAAATTGCGAGTAGTATATTGTTGGAATAATTACTTCCATTAGCTTTTTTTTAAGAGTTTCAAGTTTAGAGAGTTCTAGGAGAGTTCAAAGTTTAGAAAGTCGTTATATGGATTTTAATTGTTTTCAAATTCAACAATCCATATACTACCCACATCAACCTATGAATGTTGATACTACCCACAACAATCTATGAATGATGAGGCTGGTGGTATATAAGTTTTCAAATTGTGAGTAGTATATTGTTGGAATAATTACTTCCATTAGCTATTTTTGAAGAGTTTCAAGTTTAGAGAGTTCTAGGAGAGTTCAAAGTTTAGAAAGTCATTATACAGATTTTAATTGTTTTCAAATTTGACAATCCATATACTACCCACATCAACCTATGAATGATGATACTACCCCCAACAACCTATGGATGTTGAGGTTGGTGGTATATAAGTTTTCAAATTGCAAGTAATATATGGATTTGAATTGTTTTCAAATTCAACAATCTATATACTATCAACAATAACCTATGAATGCTGAGGCTGGTTGTATATTGTTGGAATAATTACTTCCATGAGAGTTTCAAGTTTAGAGAGTTTTAGGAGAGTTCCAAGTTTAGAAAGCCTTAAAAGAATTCTAGTTAGCTGTAGTTAATTGGAAATTTCAAGTTTAAAGAGTTTTAGGAGAGTTCCGAGTTTAGAAAGTCTTAGAAGAATTCTAGTTAGCTGTAGTTGATTGAAAAACGTTCTAGAAGAATTGAATTCTATTATTAGTAAATTATGTATATTTAAGTGTCACTCCACAAACAAAAACAATGAAGGGCAATTCAAAAGTTCTTAGAGCGTTCTNCTTAGAAGAATTCTAGTTAGCTGTAGTTGATTGAAAAACGTTCTAGAAGAATTGAATTCTATTATTAGTAAATTATGTATATTTAAGTGTCACTCCACAAACAAAAACAATGAAGGGCAATTCAAAAGTTCTTAGAGCGTTCTGTCCTGTGTTTGGTTGTGTTCTTTGGTTCAGTTCATACAGCTGTAGCTGTTCTGATATATGGATTTGAATTGTTTTCAAATTCAACAATACATATACTACCCACAACCACCTATATACCACTCTACAGCAGCAATGCTGCGTATCAGGGTGGATATTTTTCGCATGTCTTGTATTGCCTGTTAGCTGCTCAAGTCTAATTTGTCTATTTTGATGGACATTTATAAAATGTAAAACGAATTAAATGGGCAAGTGAAGACCCAGCTTTGGCATTAAGGTTGTGTTTCATCTGCTTCGGCTTGAAGACTGTGTTTCATCTTAGTTTGAATGGGCATTCCCTTTGCATTGAATGGAGTTTAATTCAAATGCTCGGGAAGAGAATTCGCTGCCCTACTATGGGTAGTCCTTTGGCTCTGTGTAGAAATGTTATTCCAATGTTCTAAGGGAATTTGCCGCCCAGCTATGGGCATTCTCATTGCTTGTGTTTGTAATTGACTTGAATGATGGAAGATGAAATAGTAGCAGCTATGGTATGCGTCTCATGGATAATTTTTAAGAGATTTACTCTGTGTATTTGAGTTGTGTTGCTCGTAATGAAAGAGAAATCATTGCCTAGCCATGGACCAACAATTTTCTCTATTTCATATTAGATTTTGATTTCTTGAAAATGATAGAAATCACTGCCAGCCACGGGCACAGCGATTTTCTTTGTGGGAATGAATTTTATTGCTTGGAGGAGCAAAATCGCTGCCCAGCCATGGGCAAGCGATTTGCTACGTATTTGAATTAATAATAGAGATAAATCGTTGCCCAACTGTGGGTAAGCAAGTCATCGTGTTCACAAGTATTTTGAATGCTTCGGGAAAGAGAAATCGCTCCCCAGCCACGGGCAAGAAATCTGTCCACTATATACATAAAAGTATGATGCTTGAAAAGAGAAGTTAATGCCCAACGAAGGGCATTCGATTTGCTGTGAGCATAGAATGTTTGGATTGTTCACTGAATGAAAACGCTGCCCTCCCAAGGGTATTTAATTTACTTAGTGTTAATCAATGAGTTGGCCATTTAAGAAGTGAATTTGCAACCCAGTTATGGGCATTCTCCTTGCTGGTAATTATGAATGGTCTGGTAAATGAAATTCCAGCCCAGTTATGGACATCTTCCTTGCTTGAATTTTTAAATAGTTTGTGAAATTTGGTGAGTTGAATTGTTGGCCAGACATGGTGATGCACAGAGAGTCAGCAGAATAGAGAGACGGCAGAATAGTACACACAAATAAACACACTGATATGCAAAGCAAGGGACACAGGAGATATGTATTCCAAACCCCTTAATGGGGAATTTTATTATAAAACAATTTACAGATTGTTGTTACCTTCTTTTGTAAAATTTTCAGTTTTTATAATAATAAGTGAACATAACAACTATTACATAATTAGATTGTTGGTTCAAACTATCTTCATAATTTTCTCCATAGTGTCTTCTTAAAGCTATCAACAAATCTTCAATATCTTATCCTCATCTCTTACTCTCACTTAAATTTTGAGGAATTAGTTTACCTCATTACAAAAATTATCATTTAATTTATTATTCATGATAACAAGTAGGAGTTATATCATACTCCTCCTTAATGAATATTTGTGATCCAATAAACCTTCTTCAACTCTCATTTGAATTGGTTCCATTTCCATCTTTTTGTTTTTTTTTCCGTCTTCTTTGGTATTCTTCCTTTTTCCTCCTCAATATTCTTCCTCTTGTACCTGCAAACATAAACATTGTTGAAATCCATATAAAAAAGTAACCATCCACCAGAATATATGGGTCGCCAACTACTGTATGTCGGTTGTCTAGGAATCTCTTTCTCATACACGGTTCATCAACCATTCTGTCATCGCATATCTGCATACCTTTACCTTTATTCTCTCCGCATCACCATCATCCTCATCTTGGATTTTTGACATACCCATAGCCATGCTCTCAATGCTCCTGCACTCCCAAGAAACAAAAATTTCTTCATAGACTCTTGTCCATGTGTTCCCTGTCATCTCGCAAACTTATATTTCATAGTTTGCTCCACACAAGCCTTAGATCGACGTTTCTGCAAGGTGTGGACTGCCTCAAATTGGTTGTTTTGCCCATGGTTGAGAAAATTCTCTCTCATGGCTTTCATTACATCAGTGGTTTTAGCTGACCACAAACCATTACAAAATGGTCCTTTTAGAGTACCATGAACTTAACAAATTATGGGGAATACATGCCTTATTAGACTTACATTAGGTACATACAATTTCATTTCAACTTAAGAAAATCTAGGCTTTATACAAATCTAAGACCAAGGCCATCATCAATACCTTTTTCAAGGACCATTTCTTAGGGATGTCATTTTCATCTATTCACTGCATCTGCATCTCAATTTGAACACAAAATATTTATTCTTTACCTTTCTTTGTTTCTTTAATTCTTGCCTTTGCTTTGCATCCTCCTTTTTGCTGCATCAAACTTTCTTCCTTGGCTGTTGCTTCTCTTCCACTATTTTATTCCTCTTGCCCTTTGCTTCTTTCACTGCTTCATCTTTCACCATCCTTTCCTCTTTCTTCTTCAATATGCCCTTGTCTTTTGCTTCTTGAGTCCTTTGTCTTTCTTCCTCTTACATATTTTTTCGTCTTGCTTGAAATATCCCTGATCTCGCTGATCAAGATATTTGCTACTGAACTATTATTCTGTCTTGCAGATCTGATACACTGGGGGTTTCTGGATGCGTTTCAGTTGTATGTTTGAGATCTTGATGGTTATTGCATGTGCAAGTGGGTTATTGCATGTGCATGTTGCATATTTATGGTTTAAACAACATATAAATGATGCATGCAGAAGTAAATAACATCAACTGCCCAATATCATGTATTATACGGTTCAAGCATGGAAATACAATAGCCTATTGGAAATATAGAATATAAACGTCAGCCAGATCTTATGGATCAACACTGGAATGCAATCAAATAACATAAAAATACCCGTGATCAGAAGATGATAGCAAATCTGATGCATGCATGGATAGATCAGCGAAAATATGCGATTTCGGCGAAGTACGGTAATCGCTACCAGCTGGAAAACTCGTCCCGAAGTTCAGACCGTCGGAATATGCTGGAAATTGCTCCAAAAGAAGCGCCCTGGCCTCTAGACTGAAATGGGTGAGTGCCGGATCTCGAATCTGGTCTCTAAGGCACTGGATCTGGACCCCTAGGAGGTTTGCGCACCTCCTAGAGCACTGGATGTGCCCCAAAATATTCCACCAACGAAATCTACTGCTATATGGCTCAAAATGATCGTCTCACCAAATAAGGAAATGGGTGGGAAGGATTTGTCTGGATCTGCTTTGAAACTCTGCATGCAACACCAAATGTCTGTTCCGAAGAGATGCACCCTAAATGGTTGAATGAGTTGATCTGCAAGATTCCACCGTCAGAATCTGACGATAGATGGCTCAATAGAAGCCCCCTGGTTGGATCTCAAATGGGTTGGAAGGAAACTGTAATCTGGATATGGATCTCGTGCAACTCTCCAAACCCTCAAACTGACTTGCGCCCTCACTAGCTGAGTTGCACACTCTGCAATGGATACTCCTGAAAAGTATGGTGAAATACCTGGATGGTATCTCCGATGGGCTAGGGTGTGTCCCTCAACACCAAAACCGATCAATGGTGGTGGTTTCCTCCAGAAATCCACAAAACAATAAGGTTGGCTCTCCTCCTCCATTGGGAACTCTCAACATCAAATCATAACAATGCATAATGATGAATTAGGTCAAATTCCTCCCTTTATACCTTTCCCAATCTAATTCACCATTGACCTCACTTAAGCTAGGTGCTTTTCCTCCTAAAGT
>SNQJ01S0040512.1:54313-65596 GCA_010110895.2 Picea sitchensis | reverse complement strand
GTCATGCGAGCAGCCATCCATGGGATTGTTTCTGGACATGATGAGAGTTCTCCCCTTTGTTTTGTGTAGAATGTATAACTCTTCGGCAAAGTTTCTGGACATGATGAGAGTTCTCCCCTTTGTTTTGTGTAGAATGTATGACTTTTCGGCAAAATGCTTGATTTTCCTCGTTGTTTAGACTTGTTATAACAGAATTGTATACTTTTATATCCTTCTGAATATAAAGCGTATTTTTTCACGTTGAAAAAAAAAAAGGATTTAAAATTTTTGTGAATTAAATTAAAATTATTTTTTTATTAAGTATATAATTTAAGTGGTTAAGTAATATGTTTGTTAATTTTTTTTTTATCTAAATTCAATTTTTCGAATCTCTCGAAATAGTTTACATTTTTTTTTTCAATTCAACAAGTGCAACCTGCCTTTGAAGTTATTAAAAGAATCTCTCGGAATAGTTTACGTTCTTTTTTTAAATTCAACAAGTGCAGCCTTATACTGCCTCAGAAGCTATTAAAAGAATCTTTGGTAATAGTTTACTTTCTTGAAGGAGGATCACTATAAAGAGTAACTGCCCCAATTCCAAACCTATTTTATGAGAGTTGAAGTAAATACATAATTTACTGAATTATTATGCCTTTCTTTTAAGGGGAGACCTCTTGAAACTTTTCATCGTCTGCCTGCATCGAATTACACACTACCACATGTTAACACATTTAAAACCGTTGACGTAATGTCTCTGTCACTCAGTGGCACATTTTGTACGGCTCTTCCTCTGCAATTAAAATTTGGTGGTGCACTCACAACATGATGACAAGACAAGAAATATCATTTTGATTTGGCATCCTCCAACATAAATTGCACAAATTTTCCACCAGTTTAGCGACAATCCTCAAAAGTACGATTCTTCTTGGCAATTAAAATTTGGTGGTGCATTCACGCTCTTCCTATAATGGTTTAGCTATATAATAGCCCAAAATCTTGAGGCGTTGATATCCATGGCAGCGGCTAATTTTTTTTTTCAATAAGAATTTTTTTTTATTAGAAAATATAATTGTAATGATACAATAATTGTAAAAATGAATCAAACCTATCAGATCCTTTGGTACTATACATTATAGTGTATACACTCTTGTTCATAATACATATTACATCAACAAAGCTAGGTGTATACTCTAAAGTATATAACCTCAAAAATTACATATCCAATACATAAACAAAAAAAAATAAATATTCTTTACCCTTGCATCTATGCAAGTTTAATATCTAATCTATCAAAGTTTTATGTATGTCCTTTAGTAACCACTGCATAGTATATACCATCCTCATCAGGGAGTAGTGTTGCTTTTGAAAGTTGATCAACTTCCTTGTTATATCTTTTGTATATGTGTTGTGCTTTTATTTGTAGAAAGCTCCTGCTCAACAATCTAATTTTAGTCATCCAAGGTTGTAGAGAAACTACCTATAGATTATTTTCATTAATAAATCAATCTATAATAACCTTTGAATCACCTACCAGTTGTAACCTTGTTACCTTTTCATAGCAAGCAAAAAATAATATGCACCACAATGCTAAAAGTTCAGCCCTGGTATTAGTACCACTACCACAATTCATCTTGATTTTGAAAGTGCCCAGCACTGGACACTTTGATACAACTCCTGTCCCACATTTATCACCCCTGTCTTGTGAAGCACCATCAAAGAATCCCATAGCCAGATCCCAGTCAAGTATAGGAGGCCTATCAATCCTACTAACTTTTGTAGAGTGAACTACTTTTGTTTCTCTCAAATCCTGAATAATACTATTACAAATGTTGTCCCTATTTAGAGGCTTGTCTTCAAAGATAGCCAGATTCCTATGTTACCAAACCTCCCAACACATAAAACAAGTTATTTCTATCCAATTTTCCTTCTTCATTTTCCAGTTTTGAAAGCTTTCTACAATCTTCCCTCCTTCCCAAACACTCTCGAGTTTTAAATCCTTGTGAATTGTATACCAAATATCTTTGGTAAAGCTACAATCCACAAAGAGATGACACACATTTTCCTCATTGTTTGATCCAAAAATGGATCTAGGAACCAAAATGGGTCTAGGCAGGCCTAAAAATCAAAGTGCTCAGAATCGCTTCAAAACGGACGTGTGCGTAGGCCTTGTCTTTACGAACCCAACGCAACTTGAATGGGCTCAAACAGACATCGTATGAAAAATATATAGTGATATGTTTTTTTTGCCAAACATGAATTTTTTTTTATGACTGTGCAGTTTGTATAGTGTTGAGGTGGAAGCTGACCATACAGGTCGTACAACCGTACAATGACATGGTAGATGCGTTGGATGTTGATTGGGAAGTTGATGGCTGACAAGTGGACAAGTTATATTGTGACACGTGGCACCACTGCAAGGGTGACACATGGCACGTTCGTACAACTGAGTTGGTATGGGCTGACGTGGCAAAGTCCGTACAACCGTACGGCATGTGGAAGCTCATTAGACTGGCATGCTGATGTGGGTAGGTGCAGACGTGGATGAATCAAACTCTGACATGTGACATATTGTTGGATGAATGTAATGGTACCACGTGGCCCAGTCTTGTGCTGCCACGTGGCACCCATCCATTGGTTTGTTGTATTGGTAAAAGTTGTATGGACTCCCCGGGAGTCAAACCTGTGACCTCCGGTCTGGGCAGAATGGCTTAGGCAGGGTCGGGCTACCAGCCTGCCCACGGTGCTACTTGATAACTATGGGCTAAATTTTTTATTTAAACTTTCATAAAGTTATATCAGGCAGAGAAAAGGATTGGGGCTTAGCCCCAGCCCTGACGCAAACTATCATACGATCTGTACCATATGACCATTGTGTATACCATAGCGTGGATATGTGGGGATAGCGCCCGGTCGGCTGGGCTAGCCTACCGACCAAGGGCTAACAACCAAAGTGAGCGCATGGAAGGTAAGGGCGCGACCATATGGCCAGCGCCCATATGACCAAGGGCCCGGGTAAAAGGGGGATGGCGCGCCATATGCCAATTTTGTGGGTTTTTAACTATATGTTAAAGATTTTAGTGATTTTTAAGCCTGTTTGAGGGGATTTTGGCCATTTTTGGAGGATCTGGAGCCCTTTTTTAGGCCACATCTTGGGGGGAAGTTGGGAGTTTGTTGCCAACTTCAAGCCTATATAAACTAGGGGTTTTTGGTAGCCTTAAGGGAGTTTCAGCAGAGGAAAAATGTTGAAGAATTGTAAAGACAAAGCCATTTTTATGCAAGGAAGCCATTGAGAAGAGTATATTTGCGAGCCATTTCTGGGAGCTTCGTTCATCCGTTTTCAGTGTCGTCAGTTGTGATGGGTTCTTGAGATCTAGTAGAACACAACCAGATCAGTTTGTAATCCATTTGGGATTTTTATGATGTAATTTTGAATCTTTGAAGGGAAATAAGAAAGCCTCACCCATTGAGACAAAGGCCCGGAGACGTAAGCGAGATTACTGAACTTCGTTAACAACTTTTGTTGTTATGGTTTACTGCTCTCATTGTTCATTTTATGTTCTTTACATGTTTTAATGGCTGCAACATACTATCATTAATTCTTCTTCTTTCATCAAATTCTTAAATGGTTAATGAACTCATGTTTTAAAACTCAACCATTGTTTTTAAAAGATCTTTTCGAATCAAGTGGTATAAGAGCTAGTTGATGGTTGGTTTTTGAGTTTGCATAAATACCAGGAAAATGACATCTAAAGAGGGACTTTCTCCAGATGAGAAGGATTTTCGAAATACTCTCTTTGCCATGGAAGAGATGGTGAAAGTGTTGCATGAATATTACTTGGAACGAAAGAGATCGGTTCAAGGGAAAACTTCAAAGAAAGAAAAAAGAGAAGAAGAATTGAAGGAATTTCCTTCTACACTCGATTCAAAAATCATCTCTAAGGTATGTAATGGAAGTCATTCATCAATTTTGCATTGTTCCCATCAAGCTGGTTCTTTTGGTGCATTTGAAAAACATACAAGAGGTATAGGTTTGAAATTGCTAACCAAGATGGGTTATGAAGGAAAGGGCCTTGTAAATAAGGGCCAAGGTATCGTTAATCCCATAGAGGTTGTGGAAATACCTTGTTATTTATGATTGGGATATGTTGAAGAGGAGATTGGAGAATGCTCCAAAACATTGGAAGCAAGTGATGCTTCAAATGACTAGCTTAAATCATTGCGGGAACAATTCATGAAAGGTGATGATGTATCACTCCATGATGGTGATAGTGAATGAAATTCATCTCCAAAGAAAAGTGAAGATAAGCAATAAAGGTATAATGGTCATGGTTGTTCCAAATATTTTTTTTATTATAAAAATCATAATCATGTAAACTAAAACTTGTGGAATATGCATCCTTGTACGTTTTGTCATTCACCCAAACATTGTGTGCCCAGGTGTTGGAAGAGACAATCTTTGTACAGGAAATTTATGTCGACTAGGAAGGAGACACGACATAAAGAATCAACTCCAAAACGGAAGAAAAGGAAGGGAAAACAAGTTTGGATGTCGAAAAACCACTGCACTTATTGCAACAAGGGTGGACATCAAAAGGCTAAATGTTGGAAGCTTAATCCAGAGCTTCATCCAAAGAAGGACAAAAAGATTGTGCATGTACTCACAAAGGAAGAGGCAGTACCAGCGAAGCAAGAGGAACAACATGAAGGAAAGAAACCATTCACTTGGTTTTGCCAGAAGTGGATGTCACATCTTCATTGTATTTTGCTTCCATTAATGTAATCACACATGTTGTAATGATGACCTATTATAACATCATTTTGTACAACATGGTGTTTTGTTTTATCCTTATGAGTGTGTAATCAGTAAGGTCAATTTTGTAACCTTTTGGAGGACCAAAAGGTCGTATTGGGGAGGATTGATACAAAAATGGATCCAAAAACCAAAATGGGTCCAGGAAGGCCTAAAAATAAAAGTGTTCATAACTGATTCAAAATGGATGTGTGCATAGGTATCGTCATTACGAACCCAACACAACTTGAACGGGCTCAAACGAACGTCGTATGTGAAAGATATCGCGATTTGTTCGTTTTTCCAAACATGCAAAAAAAATTATGACTGTGAAGTTTGTACAATCCATATAGTGCTGAGGTGGTAGCTAATCGTATAGGTCGTACAACCGTACAGTCACATGGTAGATGCGTTGGATGCTGACTAGGAAGTTGATGGATGACATGTGGACGAGTTATATTGTGACTCGTGGCACCACTGCAAGGGTTACATGTGGCACGCCCGAACAACTGAGTTGACATGCGATGACGTGGAAATGTCTGTAGAGCCGTACAACACGTGGCAGCTGACTACATTGGCAGGCTGACGTGGGAAAGTGCAGACGTGGACGAATCAAACTCCGACACGTGGGATATTGTTGGGCGAATGCAATGGTGCCACGTGGCCCAGTCTTGGGCTGCCACGTGGCACCCCTCTATTGGTTGTTCATATTGGTAAAAGTTGTATGGACTCCCCGGGATTCGAACCTGTGAACTCCAGTCCAGGTGGAATGGCTTAGGTAGGTTCGGGCTACCATCCCGCCCACGGTGCTACTTGATAACTATGGGCTAAAAGTTTTATTTAAACTTGCATAAAGTTATATCAGGCAGAGAAAAGGGTTGGGGCTTAGCCCCAACCCCGACACAAACTATCATACGACCTGTACCATATGACCATTGTTTATACCATAGCGCGAATATGTGGGGATAACACCCAGTCGGTCGGGCTAGCTTGCCGACCAAGGGCGTGACCAAGCGCTAGAAACTAGGGGCTAACAACCAAAGCGGGCACGACCATATGGTCAACACCCATATGACGAAGGGCTCAGGTAAAGGGGGATGACATGCCATATGCCAATTTTGTGGGTTTTTAACTATATTTTAAAGATTTTAGTGATTTTAGTGATTTTAAGCCTGTTTGAGGGGATTTTGGTCATTTTTGGAGGATCTGGAGCCCTTTTTGAGGCCACATCTTGGGTGAAAGTTGGGAGTTTATTGCCAACTTCAAGCCTATATAAACCAGAGGTTCTTGGTGGCCTTAAGGGAGGTTCAGCAGAGGAAAAATTCTTAAGAATTGTAAAGGCAAAGCCATTTTTATGCAAGGAAGCCATTGAGGACATCATCTTTGTGGACCATTTCTGGGAGCTTCGTTTATTCGTTTTCAATGCCATTAATTGTGATGGGTTCTTGAGATCTATAAAAACACATCCAGATCATTTTGTATCCATTAGGAATTTTTATGATGTACTTTTGAATATTTGAAGGGAAATAAGAAAGCCTCACCCACTGAGACAAAAGCCCAGAGACGTAGGCAAGATTGTTGAACTCCGTTAACAAATTTTGTTGTTATGGTTTGCTTCTTTCATTGTTCATTTCCTGTTATTTACATGTTCTAATGGCTACAACATACTATCATTAATTCTTCCTCTTTCATCAAATTCCTAAATGGTTAATGAACGCATCTTTTAAAACTCAACCATAGTCTTTAAAAGATATTTTCGGATCATTGTTTCCACATAGAACACATTTGCTAGGCCAAAGAAAACCTCTTTTGACCAAATTCTCCCAAGTGAGAATTCTCTTTTCAAGCAGTAACCACATAAATAGTTTGCCTTTTAAGGGTAACTACCAATTCCAAAGATCAGTATACCAGAAAATTGGTTCTACCACTACATCCTCCAACAATTGGACTTCATAGGCTTGTTTTGCATTTACCTGGCCTCATTTAGTATCACAAGACTACAATAAGATATATGTATCATTATTCAACTCATACCCCAATCCAACTAAACCCTTTACATAGTTATTCCATTCATCTTTTTGTTCTTCTTCCAAGCCTAAATCCTCAGCCTTTTCCCAACTTGTATGTCTTGTGCCCTCTAAATCCAAAGTCCCAGCTTGTGCAATGAATTCTATTCCTTGTGCCTTTAGTGAAAGAATAAGGTTCCTTGATAATTTAAAGTATGTATGAGCCCCAACCAAAGGATCATCTCTAAGTCTGATATCCCTCCCATTTCCAAGTTTCCAGACTAACCAGTTAGTTATAATGGTTAAAGACGAGGTGAGAGCTCTCCAAATATTAGAAATACCAATCCACTTTTTTCTTCCTTCCCTGAGCCACTCAACCAATGATTTCTTCCTAAGATATTTTTTAAGTATTACCTCATGCCAAATACCAGGTACCATAAGACACCTCCATAAGCTTTTTGCAGCTAAGGATTTTTCAAAAGAATAGATGTTTTTTATACCCCAAGCACCCAAATTTTTAGGTTTTGCAATCTTTTCTCGGCTTATCAAATATATCCCTTCTTTTATCGTTTTTCCAGTCCACATGAAACCAAACATCCTCCTTCTAATAGTATTTAGTATACTTTTTGGAATTTTAGCCAAGGAAAGCCAATATACAAGAATAATTTCAAGTACAACTTTAACAAGTGTAACCCTTCCCCCTAAACTTAACCATCTTAGGCTCCAGTTTGCAATCCTTTTTTTAAAATTTCTCACCAGCCAATTCCAATCAGCCCTATTATAACAGTTAGGTTTTAAAAAACACCCAAGGTACTTAAAACCAACATCCACTGAATGTACATTATAGGGCAGAATCTCCTTCGAAAAAATCAAGTCCTCTACTACCCAACCAACTTATAAAAACAAAGATTTCTGAGAACTAAAAATCATTCCTGTCGCTTTACAGAACAGTTCGAAAGTCTCCTTAAAAATTTCCCACTCAACAAAATTTTCATTTCCAAACAGAATAACATCATCAACAAAAATCACATGTATAATGTATATCCCCTTGCCACGTGCATACCTTCTATTTTCTTATCCCTTACTACTCCTATTATACGAGGGCTTAAGGCTTGAATCCTTAAGATATTCTAACCATCGCTCTAATTATAGATACCATGTTTATACAAATTGATGATGATCGTAAGCTCTTGCAATGGCATTCAAAGACTTAAAAAATCATCAATATCATTCAAGGCTCAATGTCATACACTAAAACTAGCATTCTAAAATCAATTTTTAAAAGATTGAACCTTTTTAAAATGTCACAAATGGCATTGTATATTAACTCAAACCTTAACCTATAATTAAAATATTGACTCAAATAATTCATATATATAATTTATATTATTAAAATATAGATATTATTAAGTTAAAGTACTTCTGAAATGAAAGGCATTGTATATTAACTCAAACCTTAACCTATAATTAAAATATTGACTCAAATAATTCATATCTATAATTTATGTTATTAAAATATAGATATTATTAAGTTAAAGTACTTCTGAAATGAAAATATTTTTGTTAAGATTGAATTATTAAAAAAATAATGTAGTAATATTATTTTTAAAATGGATGGTATTATTATTACAATTATTAAAACATTGTTATTATAAGTATTCATAAAAAAAAATTAGTAGTGTTAAATTAAATTATTAAGAAAATAAATGTAGTAATATTATTTTTAAAATAGATAGTATTATTATTATAATTATTAAATATTATTATTATAAGTATTTATAAAATTATTTAGTAAGATTAGAATGTATATTATTATTAATTTTATAAATTTATATTATTAAAAAAAATCATAATTAAGTTGAAGGTTCTAAAAAATTTGTAGTAAATGTAGTAATATAATTATTACAATTATTAAACATTATTATTAAAATTATTTAGTACCCATAGAATATATATTTTTATTAATTTATGTTACACATTTAAAATTATATAATTAACAAAAATGGAAAAAACCCATAATTAAATTGAAGGCATTTTATAAAGGGACAATATTTCTAAAAATTTTGTGGTATGTCTGGCTTCAATGAAAATATGACACCTTGATTCACAACACTTTTCATAATTATGATAGCTCGTCCACCTATCCTTCGAGGAGCATTTCATCTAGTGTGGATTTCAACATAATGGGGCGTTGACTTGTCTATAAGAGAAGGGATTACGAATGTTGTGTCAAATCTCGACTATATGCTCATTGGTTAACATGAATCTCTCATGACAAATTCTGTCAGAAATTGGCCATCTCTGTAGCTTTATCAATATCACAGTTGTGACCAATTCCTTTGTTGGCCCATCCCCTTTCAAGATCACCATGTCACGGGCCTTCATTCATTCAACATAACAAACAATATATTTAAGAGGTATTTCCCATCTAAATTCTCCAAATTGAAAGGACTTGGAGATCTTGGATGTCTACAACAACAACTTCATAGGGCCATTACCAATGGGTGTGACCGCACTCATGATTCTCAAGCATCTCTACCTCGAAGGGAACTACTTTTCTAATTTGATTCCTGCTAAGTATGGTGGTTGGACTAAGTAGAAATGAACTAAGAGGAAAGATTCTAAGAGAATTGGGAAATCTCACTTAGCTTCAAGACCTTTATGTGGCATATTACAATGAATTTGACGGTGGAATACCTCCTAAAGTGGGGAAGTTGACGAATCTTGTTTGTTTGGATATGTCGAACTATGGGTTATTTGGTTCCATTCCTCTAGAATTTGGTAATCTGGTGAATCTAGATACATTGTTTATGCAAGTGAATAGCCTCTTTGGCTCAATTCCTCTAGAGATGGGGAACCTCAAGAGCTTGAACTATATGGACCTTTTAGTCTGCACATTTGATTAGATCATCCTTTGAAGGTAGAGCATGTGGTAATATTTTTCGAACTCGATCTTACCTGAAAGCCAAGAGAAGGATTCAAACTTAGTGTTGGCCCTTGCTAGCACCACATTGTATGTTTTGATGAGAATTTCTCCATGGGTTGGATGAGTGGACCAAAAAGAAAGTATCTCATTTTTTCAATTATGTATTCAAAAATTTGGGGATTTTTTACACTATAGTTGATTTTTGGAAATTATCTTAAACTTTGTTTTGTTAAGGTTCTTATTGTAGCAATGCTAAGTTATTATTGCACTATTTGTGTTAAAAAAATATTAAAAAGAAAAATTAAAAGGAAAATATTTAACATAAATAAATTATAATGACTTTTTATAATACATTTTTATTTTATTTTCAATAATTTTATCATATTGCGATTTCTCCTTAAATTTAAATATAATATTATTTTTAATGGTATGGATTTAATATTATTTTTAATGGTATGGATATTTCATAAAGGAGCTATTGATGAGCTCGAGAAATCTCGGGCTCATTTAAGGGAAGTGGAAATGATATTGGGTGAAATCTGGGTAAATGGAGACTCCCAAATAGAACGAGAGAAAGAGGATCTCATTAATGTTGCTTCTGAGAATTTGGAACAATTAGAGGATCCCAATAATGAGACCATTTACCATGAACAACAAAGAGCAATTCACCAAATTCTTGCGAACAAGAAGAGATGCCCGGAGCCCGGAGTCGAACCGGGGCTGAGTGACAAGCACAGTGAGACCAAACCATCTCCTTTTTTTTAGTGGTTCGTCTGATGTTGTTATGTTCATCTTACGTATTTACTATAATCAATAGTTAAGCATCACACATAGTATTAGTATTAAACATAACTTAATGGCTAGAATAGTAATAATATGATAGGTAATGACATGAGCTTTGTTCTTACACGTATTTATGATCATGAATGATTACCCTAATTACCTCTATTACTGGGTTTAGGCGCAGTCCTAATTGAGGTGAGGTGAGGTGAGGCTAGGATGTATGTATGGATGTATATAGGACTAACTAATAGGTTAGCAACCTTGTCTGCCCTTGTCTATCCTTAGGGAGTTTAGTCCCAATCAACACTCTACTATACAAAAACACCTTAAAGGTAGCACCAATCAAGTGTTGATTTTTCATAAGCATTAGGTTAAGCATGAAGTTCATTTCATTTTATCATTTAACCATAGCCATAAATGTTGCAGCAACCGAGATCACAAGAAGAAGCACCATGCACAAGAACACAAAATGTATCATGGGAAACCCTTCTCAACAAGGGAGGAAAACCCAGACAAATCCTTTTCTATAATATTCAAGAGAAAGACCTTTACCACCAAGAAAGACCTAGCACACAAGAGGGTGCTCAAACCCTAGAACTCTAGCGCCCAAGAGAGGTGCACACCTCTTGCCAAAGAGGTGTACTTTCTGGAATTTCCAAACTCACAAGAAAGATATGTTTCTACAATGGGAAATTTCCCTTTACTTATATTAGACTTGTCCTATCAACTGAAGTGTCTATTGGCTCAACAGGGCCAACCTTTCTAAGACATAATATAATAATAATAATAATAATAATAAT
>SNQJ01S0040512.1:18051-37039 GCA_010110895.2 Picea sitchensis | reverse complement strand
ACCCACACTCAAAGTTTTTGAATGGTATTTGCATTAATAGCAACATTAGTCATATATAAATTTTTATAGGATTACATTCATGAATCAAATAAATAGAATTTACCTCTAAAGGGAAGCAACTTTGCATTGATCCTAATTCTAGATATTATATTATATCATACTTGCCACCTGCTAGCATTGTTAGGCTATTGAAGACTAAGAGAATAAAATTAGATATGATGCAATAGTAGAACAAATATGTACTTGCTCTATCTTCTCCCCGGCTTGAGGCAAGTCCTCTTCCTCCTCTTTATAGAAGGTTAGGTGCATAAATGAACATTCAACTCTGTCTCTTGGTTTTCCTCTAGAAATTAATTTCTAGAGTATTTTAATTGTAAACTTAGACAACAAAAATTTATAAGGACAAAGAGGTCAAAGCACTTGGGCACCTAGGGTGACCAAGGGTTCAAATCATTAATGTGCACCTTTCATTAGTATATCATCATGAGATATTTCATTTTCGTCATGAATTATTGGCTCATTGGATATCAAATCACTTTCCTTGGCAGACATTGTGGGCAAATAATTTTTTTTTTTTGCAGATTTATTTTTTCGAAAAAATAAGAGGGCCGCAACATTCCAGACTATTTATGTAGGTTTTGGTGCAAACTTTGTAGAAATTGGTTGTATATATGAGTTCCTCTCACAAAAAAACCTAAGTTAAAAAAAAATCGTCTGAAACGAAGTCCAAGAAGTAAAGTTATTTGCATTTTAAAATCTGCAATTTTCAGGATTTTTTACATGGACGACCGCATGATTTTTCTGGTTTTTGTAGCAGCTAGAGCTGAATTTGTTCAAACAAATTACAAATATGCATTCCTCTCACAATTTCACCCAAATTCCAAAAACAAATCGTCCAAATCGGAGTTACGGAAGTGAAGATATCGTTGATTTAAAATCAACCATTTTGGGGGGGTTTTCATGATGGCGACATGATTGCAGAGTCCATAACTTTTCACATGGTGCTCGTATTGCTACTAGATCAGACCCATTGGATAGAGAATTTACATATATATCTTTTGGTATATTTTAAGTGGTGTTTCCAATGGCTATTCACTCTCAAACCCTTAAGGAAATTCTACAAATGATTGAAACATTCAAAGCCCAAATGCATGACACATTGCATGACTTTGCAGATGGCCTCAGGGATAGTTTTCGTAGTATTCATGATTCCTTGGATAACATGCAGGAGAGATATCTTATGGAAAATTGTAGTATTCGTGATTCTATGCTTGGTATGATTTTGAGGCCGATTGTGATGATTGGTATATGGATAGTTGTCATTTTTGGGATAACAACCACTTTCATATTTTATTTGATGACTCCACTACACCTTTTGTAGAGAAAATAAATGTAACAAATCATGAGCCATTTATGATTACCAGTGTCCATCCTGCATATTATACAGTGGTATTATTCCTTCCAGATTCAACTATAACCCTTTCCCACTATGTGGATGGATCTTCTTACTTGGATCCACATGACAAGTGTTAGTTTTTGGAGCATCATTTTCAGTTGGTTATTGGGTTCAAATATCTTTTGTGTGGAGGTCACATGAGCACATGGACATGGGAACCCGGTTTGCAATGGCGGTTGGACTATTTCAGCATGCCATCTTTCATTTCTACATGGGACCATGGTTCTCTAGTATACTTCAGCACTATGGTCCACACTTATCCATGGGACCCTGGTATATGGTTGTACACCCTCATAACAAGCGTTGAGGACAACACTTTCATAAGAGGGATGGAATGTTAGGTAGCTAGAGAGGTAGTGGAAGCCATTCAATATAAGGTGGACTAGTTCCACTATATTATTAAATAAGGCCCACTATGGTAGTTAAATATAATAAATGTAAGAGGACTTACTAGAAGGTTCTACTTCTAGAAGGTTCCTCCTCTAGAATGTTCTTAGGTGGTTGGTAGCACTATATAAAGGGGGTTCAAACAATGTAATGGGATATGAAATGAAGTATTGTATTGTGAGTGGTAGCTCAATAGGAGGATGCCCCCACGAAGAGGGAAGTGAACAAGAGAGGATCCATTCCATAATTGGATCCATTGTATGGTGTTGCCCTACCTCAAGGGTTTTCTTATAATAAAAGTGTGGTTCTTATATATTGTTCTCTGAATATTGGTGGTGTTTTTTGTATTCAAGTCTCAGGTACTTAACATATTAAGAGCCAACCTGTGCCTATAGATACTTGATTTGTAGAGTTAAGTCTTTCTTCACATAGTATCGGTAGCTTTACTGCATCCATTTTCTCATTCATTAAGTATGGACCGCAATTGTTACCATCGACCCCTTTCCCTTCCTTGTTTATTTTAAGACCATAAAAACTTCCTCTTTTTTCCAATATACTAACCTTAAGGATAAAGTTCATCTACCATAAAAAACATGAGAAAATTACGAAAATTGGTTGAGTCCTCAACAAATTTCAATCTGGAAATCACCCATCAAGTCAACTCATCTCATTTTTCAAAAAGGAAGCCTCCATAATTTGCTTGTGCCTTTTCTTAATATCCCAACAAGCCATACCAATTTACAACACTTGCTCAAAACAATAAACATCATCAAATAAATAAATAAGAATATTACAAAAAATTCAATACCAATCTTACCGGAAAAAATGAAGACACAAATATTATACATAGTGAGTTGGCCATGCCACATTTGAACTGCCTCTCAGATTGGTAGATCTGAACATATTGATGTATGCTAAAACAATTAGGCCCCGCAACATCAGAGTTATTAGCAGAACATACTTCTAATTCATTTGAAAATTCCAAAATGAAAGTTGATAAAGCAAGTATTTAACGAGAAGGGAGTTGTGGACCACTGGATACAAGAGTTGGTTCAATTGGATGGAGATAGAAGAATATCCTTTAAAAGAGTGTTGTCACACCCGCATAGGAGATATCGATCCCTATCCACTAATAGGCCACGTGAAATGCTCAACCGAGAACACATGTCTTTGGGAACGCAAGTATTGTTCCATTATCGCGGCCTGAGTATCCCAGAACTAGTTGTGAGCCAGATTAGGGACAATTATGAAATCCAAAATCGTTTCCTTAAACAATACTATCGTAAGGCCAATGAACTTATTTAAAAGTTAGCATCTTTCAATATACAAGCCATAACCTAGGGCCAAAACCTACTTATGCTAATAGTATATCGTTGGGGAGATACCGAAGCTGATAGTACCTTTCTCCTCAGGGTTGGCCCCTGCTTAAAAGGAGAGGAAACATTGGTTATTGGTTTTCCTGGTTGGGCCCCAAAGAGGGGGGCAACTTTCACTTCTTCCCAACTATGTTTGTTCTTGGCCACAACTTCAACTGGATCTCTTACATGCTCCATAATTTCATATTTCATGCTATCCTTATTCGTCTTCACCTTGCGTATGCCTTGTCCTTGTGAATCATATGGCACACGTATATATAATCCATCTATCTTGGTTAGCCTTTCAAAATTGAGGGTAGTTTTGTAACATCGAAAAATGGAATGGCCTTTCAACCTAGCCTATGGTTTTAAAGTCACGTTCATACCATTTTTACTGCATTTATGTGCCTTGTTGTCTCCTTGGTTGTCACCGACTTGATTTTCTTGGCTTGATTTCCTAGGTGTTGATTATCATCACCATCATTTCCATTTTCAGCCAGGAAGCGATTATTACATAATCATCCCTTTTGTGTAGTGACTACAATAATTAGCGGCATAACCATGAGAATTCCAATAATTGACTTCATCTTCAAATTGTTTGTCATGGTATTGAAAACACATAATTAAAAACAATGGAATCCCTTAATGATGGTATAAGAAATAAGGTTACAGTTACAAATCTCCCTACAAACTTGTGCCAGAGAATATGCAAAGGCCGAGAGTTTGTATGCTTTGGCCAGATGAGAAAATGGGTCTAAATACATAAATTGGTTGGTTGTGGAGGAGAGAATCTAGGTAAAGATGATTCTCTTTCTCTACAACATTGAATTCAAAGCCATCGTGTGCAAAAAATTGAGTAAATTTACCGCTAAAATTTGCATTTATGGCCACCAATTGCAATTCCCATTGCATGCCATCAATTTAGTGTTTTTTTTTTAAGTTTTTCTCCATCCTTAGCTATTGCAGCAATGAACTATCACACTTACGCTCTCTTCCATGAAACAAAAACCTTTTTTCTGCATTTCGAAAGTCTAATTGTGATAAATTATGTTGAGAGTAACTAGATCGAGGCGAGTGAGTGATTTCAATACTTGGAATCGAGACTTGCTAGAAGTTTTGTTGATGATGATCTATCACTTAAGCACTTGCATGGTTATCATACGTGATGTGCGATTATCCATCTAGATTGGCACTTGCATGGTTAGCATATGTGCCATGTGATTATCCATCTGGCTTGGCACTTGCATAGTTAGGATATCTCTCACCTTCATGCATTGGCTAAAACTAGGACCCATGCCTCAAAATATCAAATGCGTATATTATGTAATCCCTAAAAAGTCTTTTATCTTTCGTATAAACATTTTTGTACACCATGTATTTGTATATATATATAATATGCAATGATTTTTGGTTGTGGTAAGAGTTGTCGACTATGGTGGACCATAGTTGCTTCAACATTGGCGTTATGTTCCACAGTCACTTTTGTGGCTACACAAGATGATAATGATTGCTCTGGGAAAACATATTCATGCAGTAACAATAAGCATGCCCTCCATTTGAAAATCGTTGCAATCACTTCTATTTTTGTGGCAGTGCCAGTGAGGTATGTTTTCCTGTTGCAGTTCGAAATTTCTTTGTTTCATCCTGATAGGAATATATTCTTTGTCATTAAGGCTTTTAATGCGGGTGTGATTCTAGCTATTGGCTTCGTCCATGTTCCCCTTCATGCCTTTGACTTTCTTACTAGTGAGTGATTAAATCAGGATCCATGTGACAATTTCCTCTTTGTTGGGTTTATAGCTTTACATTCAACACTAAAAAATGTGGGTTTTGCTTAACTATCTTGCAACAACAACAGGTGATGCTGCTATGTATCCTTGTTTTCATAATCTTTCTTTAATTTTGTCATAGCCATTGCATTCTCATGATTTTTCTATTACATTGTTTACAATTTTTCTATAGTTTCCACTGGTCTCCAAATGGACTCTATAAGAGGTTAATTTTATACACCTCATTGTTTATACTATGTAGAAAATGCATCGCGTTTATTTCATGTTTGAGTGGTTTCAAATAAGTGATTGGGTTTAGACAATTTAAAGGATCAAGTTTGAAATTCATTGAATTGTAAACGAGTTCGAATAACTTTGTTGATGTTTGCCAAACTTCAAAACAAATTCGAATTCGAACATGTTTTGGGTTCGCTTGAAAAGTATAGAGGTTCATTTTTGTGGGTTAAAAAATCAAAATGTAATTCTAAACCTAACACTAACCCCAAGCATTTTATTCTTTCCTTCCTCTTGCCTGACCTCGTGTTCCAGGTTTTCCTCCCTCTTGTTGTGTTCATTGTTTCCTCTCGTCGCCGAGTTGTTAGCCTCTCACATTTTACAAACCTGACACCATTCATTCCCCTCACAGTCACAAAATAGAACCAATGTGTGTTTTCCTCTCTCACAAACTTGATGCTTGATGCGTCATAACTCGTATGATCACATAGTCCCCTCGAGTGGCAAAGACAATCGACTGTCTTGAAATTGCAATAGAGATGAAATTTCTTAGTGAGGACATATATTCATAGTAATGTTATTGGGGTTGTTTTGAATAGGAGGAATTTGCATCCAAAAGCTACTTCACAAACAAGGACTATTCTCTTTCACATTTGACAGTTCTCTTCAAGATTTTTGGTTCACACCTCTTTCACAAACTCAACGACAAGGGTTCAAACTTCAAAAGTGGTAGGTACAACCTATAGGTCTGAAGGTTGAGGTCACTCATCGGTTAGGTTGTAGCAATAGAAGATGAAATTTAAAGTTAGGTATTGATTGGGTTCTAACTGTTATTTTGAATTTCATTTTGAAATGTGAATTGAGTGGAAGGCTTATTTGACATCCAAAATACTCTCTTTGTATGGACAATGTGTTTACTAGATTTGAATTGTATTATCCTAAAAATACTATATTTTGCACAGGGTTCTAAGATTTATTAGCGAGGACTCAAACCATGGCCTTAGGCTGCCCGTCAGTGGTCAGTGTGTCACCAGACCATAGTTTTAGGGTTTAGCAGCCAACACTTTGTATTATTTCACTACAATAGTGAGCAGAGCAGTAGTCTAGACTCTATAGGTTGACGCTATAGTAGTGAGTAGTCTACATGTCACAACTACGGGGACAAAAATGAAAAGAGTCGTGTCCCACGGGTTACATTAGTTAGCAGAGCACAATCAATTGCATTTTTATTTATTGAATTTGTAATTTCTAAATGGTAAATTTGTATATAAGTTACCATTGGCAAGAAAGTAGGTTACAAAATTAGATCATTGTTAAAAAAAATGCAGAAATTTAATCAAATGTCACCTCAAAAATCAGTTGTTGAGCTATGGAAATATGTCATGAAGGAAGGGAAAGATTTCATATATCAATTATGCAAGCATAAATTCATTGGTTCCTTAGTAAGACTAGTGGAACACCTCTTTAACATCAATGATGGAAATGAAGGTGACACAGAAAGATAACAAAAATATTTGTTGAACATAAAAATGCAGCAAAGAAGGATTATGTCAAGTCAAAAGTAGAAAAGGGAAAAAGAGAAATGAAGAGGCAACAATTCAAAGGGAGATCATTATATCTTCTTTAGACACCATTCTTTCATTCACCTCAAACATATGTGCCTAACATTTCACTCCAATAAAAATAGGTGGAACATTAACATTAAATGCATTTTTGAAATTTGTAGAGAGAACAAGTTGATGATACTATTGCTTAAATTTTTATGCATGTCTCAATTTCATTTAAAATGAAAAAAAACCTATATTTTCAAAAAAACATTTTGCGAAACACAATATAATCAATTTTGTATATTAATAGTTATTGTACTTTACCTACAACCATAATTCTTTCATCACAAATCAATTTGCATAAATCTTTTTGGCCGAGACATCGCCACAGCAGTGGCACTTGTTAAAAAGAAAGAATTAAACAAACTTCGAGTACAAACCTTAGTGGGCCTATGCGTTGAGATTTAATCATTAATTTTATTAGATCCTCCACGTGAATCTTTTTACTCAATGAAAATTCCATTCCCACAAGGTTAACAATTGATTTAGGAGGAAAATCAAACCTTTATGAAAAAAATGTTTGCAACCACGAGAAGCATCTAGTTCGCACCAGCAAATACTTGAACTTGCTGTCAAGGGAGGAAATAAGGTGTTTATGTGGATAGACATCACTTGGTTGCTTAGTATAAATGGTTTGTTTATCAATCACCTCATGTTATTATTGTTTTTCTCAAATTTTGTTTTTCATCACGTTGTTATTATATTTATAATTATTTTTATATATTAATTTTCATAGTTAATATTTAGATGGTAGGTTAAATTTTATTTAATAATATTATTTATTTTTATTAATTTCATAAAATAATTTAATAAATTATTATTATAATTATTTATATAACTAAAATGTATATTAAATAGTCTATGGTTATATATATATATTCAAACTTGGTCGTCCTAACTATCAGAAAAGTCAAAGGAGAATAAAAAATATTGATTTCATTACTCTTTGATTTTAATTTTGTTCAATATTATATTTTTATTTAGCAAATATAACTCAAGGTTATATATATATATATATATATATATATTCTTTTAGATTTTGATAAAATTTAATATTTATTATAGTTATTGTTTTTGTAATTGTTTTTTAACATACAAATTTAAATAGAATTTGATATTAAACATAATGTTTGGATATAAATATATTTAAGATAATGATTTTCAATAACAAAAATCAAATATTTTACAAATATAGTTTGAAAGTATTACAATAAACTTGTGTGTGCACACATGCATGTCATTCCATTTGTGAAGGTTCTCATGGCTCCTAACTTGATGAGAAGAAACTCCAGTAAGTGTGATTCCATGCCTTCTAAGTGCAATGGATGTGTCTTCTGAAAGGGGGTCACAACCCCTTGATATGTTGATGCCCTGGCCTTTCAAGAAATGGTATCAACTTATGCAATGTAACATCCCAAGCTTTAATCCTCATAAATTATAATGTGAATTAGACTGGTGAGTCGATGTGTTGGGGCAAAGAGCCCATATTGATTAAAATATCTAAGGACCAAACTATGTATTGTGTACATTGAAATGATTAATAAAAATAATAATCGATGGTTGTGACACGATAGGGACAATAATGATGGGGGGGTTGTAATTCCACAAGAGAGGGGGGTAAAGGGGGTATTATTCATGAGTTTTAAATCTCAAACCTTTTCCTAATTTTATTGATGAGTGAACCTTCTATTTTGTTGTTGAGTGTTTTCAAAGACAATCATTGAATTCATGTAAG
This sequence comes from Picea sitchensis, assembly GCA_010110895.2. NCBI lineage: Eukaryota > Viridiplantae > Streptophyta > Pinopsida > Pinales > Pinaceae > Picea > Picea sitchensis. The sequence continues at coordinate 28,496 of SNQJ01S0040512.1, read as the reverse complement.
AGGTTGGGTGAGGAAGTCAACCCACTTATTTATGACATCATGGGTTGAGTTTAATCATCCTTTTTTGGGGGAAGAGTGAGAGCCAAGCAAGCAAGGGAAAAGAAGGAAATTTGTATGGAAAAAGAGCAGAGTTTTTACATGCAGATTTTGGGAAACAATAGGAGAGTTGAGTGCTAGGAAGAGCACTATCCATGTTGTTCTTTAAGGAAACCATTGTTTGGTTGTGTTTATGTTGAGAATGTGGCATGTGAGCCTGTAAAAATGGGTTGTAAGCATGTAGTGCCTTTTTTTGTTGAGGAAATGGCTCAAAAGTCTTGTGAAGGTTGTTCTGAGCACTCTTGGAGTAGCTGAGAGTTCCTGAAGTCCCCAGTTGTGAGATTCTTGACCCACTGAGTGCACTAGAAGCCTTGATAAATTAATGGTACAACCCAAGGGACTGTGAGAAGTGAAGTGGGTACATTGCTTGGGTTGTGCAGGTTGTGGGGAAGAGAGCTGGTGGATTGGAACTGTTGGAGTAAAACCTGGGTTTTGGGTTATTCTGTGGAGAGTGGACATCCAAGAGGGCCAAATTTTTTTGTGGACTCATAGCCTCAACTCAAGGGTGGCTTGTTGTTGACAGAAATTGAACAAAAATCCTATAGCTAGGAGAATCGCCCTTCGTACATAGCCAGTTGGTTATTTTACGAATAGATAAGTGTTTATGTTGTTTTTAATATTGTGATTATTCTTCTTTGTAAATAAATATTTGAATGTTGTGTATGTTTTTTTTGTGCTTACTAGACACATTCATGTTTTTATAAATGTTGTTAGATGCATGTGTAAATCATCACTATTGTTTTGTTGTAATTTTATGGGCCTGCAGACCCTCATGTTATTTTATATGTATGGGGAATATTTTTAAATTTGTATTTAATAGGTGGGTACATCACAAAGTGGTATCATAGATCAAGGTTCAACATTGAGCTTGTATGGGCCAATAAACAACATGAATTGGGAAATTTTTTTGTTATAGATTTTGATATGTGACTGATTTGGGGAAAATGGTAAAAACATAGTGAAATCTAAAAAATTATGAGCATATTCAAGTTTTGTTTTCCTCAAAGTTGCCAAAGAGATGATCTATGGCATTGATATGCAAATTGCAGAGTTGAATTTGGTCAAGAAGGTCAGATTCTATGTTTTAACAGTGAATTGAATAGTTAGTGAAATCAACAGTCTAGATTATTTCGACCTTAAGAATCAATGGTCAAGATTTATATGTGAATCTAAAAAGGGGGCATTCCTGATAGACTTGTAGAAAGTGGGATTCGGGAAAATCATGAGGTTTGGCATGAGGTTAAGTTCGAAGAGAGAATCCTGATGGTGCAAGCCTGAAAGAATGAGAGTAACCAATCACAACTAATCTCAATCCTTGAATCTACCAGGATAAAAAAGACCTTATTGACCATCATGCAGATTAAGAATTTGCATCAATTTGGGCCATTGATTGGAATCACTCTCATCCGTTAGATCTTGCAGGAAAATTGTTTTCAGGAAGACTCCTTTAGGATGAGTTGTGGAGGTAACTCGACCTTCCGAAGAAAAGGTTATGAAATCTTATGGATAAGCAACAAGTGGAAACCTATTATTTGTCTTCGAAAAGGAGGTTCCTGATGGTATTCATAAAGGTTGTACTCAATGGAGTTCAGAGTCTGTTGACACGGGAAAAATTCCCTTAAATAGATAAGGGTACTCCCCGATACAAGGTCCCAATTAGAATTCACACCATTTGGATTGGGAGACCCATCCGAATTCTGGCCTAGTTTCCATTACTAAGTTAAGGGATAATGGATGGTTTAAATGCAAGGGTATGCAGATGCAAACAAAACAACTTGTGGAAAGGAAATCTATTATATCATATCCTAGCTAAGAGCGACTAGGGGTAACCAATGAATAGACCAAAGTATTAGTAATCCTTGCATTAACTTTCACTCAAATAGTTATAGGAAAGAAACAAGGATCAATAACACATACATATACGAAAGCATAATCAGATAATTCTAAGTTATTCGTTCATATACACCAACCTGCTCATCATCTCAGAACAATTTATGAAAGACAAAGACCATAACTGTGGAAAATTTATGTTCACAAAGAAAATTCTATATGTTAACTGTGGAAAACGTCTCCCTTGGGATTAGCCACCCTGAATAGAAAGAGCCCCCCATCGGGGTGACAGTGGGTGGGGAAGCTCTTGTTACGCCAATTTGGTCCCTACTTTCTAAGCTACTTGACCTTGACTACAAACTAAGCGATAACAAGCCCAAGCTAGGTTTGTTCTTCCAAAACTGTACACCAACTGGGTCCTACAAAGACAAATGGGTACGCTCTCCAAGGATCTAAAATCAAATGAATCATGATGAGTAAATAAAATAAATAAAAGAGCCATCTAAGTAAGTACATCCAATTCACCTCATCAAAATAAACCAATGCTCAAATACCCTATGCAATTTTCCAAGTTTAGGTATGGGAGGGTTGAGAAAACGACTTATTGGGTGAATCATTCCTCAAGTTTAGGGGTGTTTCCCGAGGGGACCTCCTTCTAAGTCATGTGGATGAGGTATCATGGATGGGGGGAAGAATTTTTGGCATGGGGTTCATGAAATACAAGGGGCTGTAGTGTCTCGTTTATGGGTGCCTTTGTAGAGGGTTTGAGCTTCTACCTAAGCATTAAAAACCATGCCCACACATGCTCTACCTTGGTTGGAATTTTGTTATTATTTATTTTTCATGGGTCCCATTAGTTTCTTATGAGAGACATTTCATTGTCCTCAGGATCTCTAGGCGAGCATCTAGAAGGTTAATGTTTGGATTTTATATTTTTCCAACTATAAGCCTTTCGGTCTTCAACCCCTTCTTCCCATGAAATGAGGGACAACCCCTTCTTGGGTTAGTACACCAGGAAATCCCAAAAGGTAAGGAGATGAGGGGATGAAGTGTGGAATTGACAAGTATGTTCGGGAATGGAACGATGACTCGTCAAGAGGACCTCCCAGTAGAAAACCTATCTCCAAGGGTGATCCACTTACTAGGGTGCAATGTCAACCACCAAAGTGAAACAAGGAAAAGAACATAATGTCCAAGCAAACATTGCATAATCAAAAGCAGTAATAGATGCAACAAACTCAAATGCCTCAAATATTGAAATGACACTCACCATAATATCTGGCTTATACCTTATGGAGCAAGACCCAATGTCTTCTTGAGGTCAGCTAATGTGGTGGATATTGTCATCATCAACCTGGAGATGTGGTCATGAGATCGGTCTCCATATATGCAAGTGGACATTGCTGGTCAAGTTGTCTTTGGGAACTCCAAGTCCGCAACCTAAGGGTCTCGAGACATCATCTTCTTAGTTATCCCACAAAATAGGCATAATCAATATATTTTCCTATGGAAAGAAGTTCTCTTACATACCTTATTTCTTTTGTTTAGATTATTTTATTTTTTTAAAGTAGAAATCCGAAAAGAATAGGTTTTCTATTCAATCTATTTTCTTCTTTTCTTTATGTAGTATATTATTTAAAAAATGATGAAAAAAATTGATTTAAAAATAAATAAATTGGAATAAAGTTATTTTACTAATTTATTTTCTTTGCCCAAAGCCTATTATTTAAACTTCTATTCAATTTTTTGAAAAGAAAATAAAAAATCTAAAAAAACTTTCACCCATCTATTTTCTTTGTTTTAAGTATAGTATTTAAGTTTCTACTAAATATAAACCAATTCTTTTCAATTCTTTAATTTCCTACTGAAATTTGGAAAAAATGGGTTCCATCAATTTTATTTGATGGAAGTTTGATTGTTTAAATTTTACTAAAAATAAATCATTTCTTTTCAATTTTTTAATTTCCTACTGAAAATTTGGAAAGAATGGGTTCCATCAATTTTATTTGATGGAAGTTTGATTATTTCCAGTTTAAAATTGAAAAATATATTATTTAATTTTTTATTAGAAAGCTGGAAAGAATGGGGTTTTTTTAAATTTTGGGAAGAATACAACCTGTCATTGAAAACTGATTAATTTATTTTCTACTCAAAACTAAAATAAATACTTTCATGGAATTCTTTATTTTTTTTTGAGAATTTCATGGAGTGTGATTAAAATATATAATATACAAAAAAATTTACCCTATCCAAAACTCTGCAATGAAACTTTAAATTAAAGACTAAATACAAATATTACTAAATTTTCATACCTTACTCAAATTTAAGGATGTTAGTACTCACAGTTATTTATATTGCTGCTGGACAACAATATGGACGATATAAAATGACACTCTGGACCACAGAAAATGGCACTTTGACAAGGGAACCAACAATCTGTGCATCTAACAAGAATATACACAAGAAAATTATTATTATTATTATTATTTTATCCATGTGAAAGAGAACAAAAAAAAAGCTACCTTAACATAAAAAAGTAAAAGTTATAATTATAAGATTGGTTTTTCTACCATATAGAAGAATAAAATTACTATTATAAGATTTGTTTTTCTACCATGTAAAAAAATATTTGTGATTATTCTTTCTTCCACCCTGCAACCAAAATAAATCAATAAGAATGGATCATCAACTTACTTTAAATCTTCATGTAATTTTATCTAAAAATTCTTTTTAAAACTCTTTAAACATTTTCTCTTTCTTAAAAAAAAGCTATGGATGGAGCATCACAAATTAGAAAAATACATAATGTCCAAAATAATTGGACATTCATTTTGAAAATACATCATAACAAAATATTAAATAATTGAATTCATTTTGAAAATACATCATGAACATAGTATTCTTTTACCAGGATGCACCATTTAACAAAGTATTCACCCTTTAACAGAAATAAATGTTGAATACCAACCAAAAAAAAAAAAAATTTAAAATATTAGAAGAATAATATTAACTGATTAAAAGAATTCAAACTAAAAAAATATATCACAACATTTACATGCATATAGAATGAACAATTAAAAACAAGAAAACCTTTATAAAATTTTCGTTGATTACAAATTAATTTGAATTTCAAAATTCAAAACACACCGAACCAAAATCTATTCATTGATAATTTTGAGAAAATCAATTAATAAACTCAAATGTCAACAGAGTATGGAAATTTCTATATCATTTGAAAACATCAACATCATTTCCACCAAACCGCACCAAATCCGAATATAATTACCTATGAAATTCAGGCGTGAACGTCGCTACAATTGAATGGAATGGATGTCCCTCCTGTTCATCTCTTCTTTATCCAGGCACACCGACACAGATGCATACAAACCTACCAATAAACAACAGACACACAAGAACAATTAAAAAACTAACGAAAGAAAAAAAAAATGAACAACACAACATCAACTAACGGAATACAATAACACAACAGATACAGATTCAACATCATAGAAGAGAAAGATGAGATGAACATGAAACATAATTATATAGAACTTAGTAGCTTTTTTTTATTTTTTTTAACCAATTGCCATCCAAATCCTTTTTTATATCGAGCTAGATTAATCATCCACGACGACTCCATTCATTGTTATTTTCTAATTTAATTTTAATTATATACGAAAAAAATCCCCAAACTTATCTGAACTGAAGTTACCTCTATCCAATGAGATGGTTCTTTGAGATGATATTATCACACACGACACAAAACTCTACAATGGTGGTGGGTAATTTATCCACGTGTCCAACGAGGATTTTGGCTAGATCTATTTTATTTCCCTTAGGTTGACTGTTTAAACTTCTAATCTTCTACGGAAAAATTGAAGTTAAAAAATATTACTTCAATTTGCGCACCAACAATATGTGCATTCAACAAGAAAAATCTTTCTTCTATCCATGTGAAACAACATAGAAGAAGAAAAAGATCACTATGAGATTGGTTTTTCCACTATATGAAAAACTATTTGTGATTATTCTTTCTTCCACGCTGCAACCAAAATAAACCGAGACTGTCAACAACTTTAAATGCGCAGGTAATTTACCAAAATAAACCGATACGATCAACAACTTTAAATGTGCAGTTAATTTTATCTAAAAATTCTTAGTGAAACTCTTTAGAACGTTTTCCCTTTCTTAAAATAAACCTGAAGCCCTGCTTTGGGATGGATGGGGCATCACAAATTAGAAAATAATTGGACATTCATTTTGAAAATGCTTTGGGATGGATGGGGCATCACAAATTAGAAAATAATTGGACATTCATTTTGAAAATACATTATGAACAAAGTATTTTTTTCTTCTACCATAATGTACCGTACCGTTTAAATGAGCAAAATGTAGAATACCAGTAAAAAGATTAGAAGAATAATATTCGCTAATTAAGATGAAAATATATATATAAATATCACAAATGAACGAGTGAAAACAAGAAAACCCTTCTAAAATTTCATGGAGCACAAATAACATTTACATGCATATAAAATGAACAATCTAAAACAAGAAAATCCTTATAAAATTTCGTAGGCAACAAAATGGGGCAAATTACTTATAAAATTTTGTAGAGCACAAATTAATTTGAATTTCAAGATTCACAACACACCCTTTCATTAATAATTTGAGCAAATCAATTAATGAGCTTATGGGGCAACAAAGTGGGGCAAATTACTTATAAAATAAAAAAGAGCAAATCAATTAATGAGCTTATGTGGCAACAAAATGGGGCAAATTACTTATAAAATAAAAAACAAGAAAACCCTTATAAAATAAAAAATAAGAAAACCCTTATAAAATTTCGTAGGCAACAGAGTGGGGCAAATTATTTATAAAATTTCGTAGAGCACAAATTAATTTGAATTTCAAGATTCAGAACACACCCTTTCATTAATAATTTGAGCAAATCAATTAATGAGCTCATGTGGTAACAAAGCCGGGGAAAATTTCTTATTAAATTTGGGATAGCACAAATTAATTTGAATTTCAAAATTCAGAACACACCCTTTCATTAATAACTTGAGCAAATCAATTCATGAACTCATGTGGCAGTAGAGTGGGGAAAATTACTATATCATTTGAAACCATCAACAAAATTTCCAACAGACTACACCAAATCCAGATATAATTACCTGTGAAATCCAAGTTTGAACGTTGTGAAATCCAAGTTTGAACGTCGTTGCAATTCAATGGATGTCCCGCAAACTTGAACATTATTGAAATTGAATGGATGTTCTGTAGTTATAGTTGATCGATCCATTGCGAATAGAAAATTAACTTATGGCCAGCTTGTGCATTCGCTTCTCTTCATTTCTTCTTTATCCATAAATAACCCTAACACAGACAGACACAGATGCATACAGGCCTAACAACAGACACAAACAACAAAACATTAACAATATAACATCAACCAACAAAATACAATAATACAATGGACGGGCCCATCCACAACAGAAACATATTCAACATCCATACACAAAATACACAGAGAAAAACCCAATCTCTTTTGGAGGCCAGCTGATGTGGTGGATATCGTCATGATCAACCTCAAGTTGTGGTGGTGAGGTGGGTATCCATCTGTGCAAGTGGACACTGCTGGTCAAGGTGTGTCTCAATACTCCATGTCTACAACTTGAGGGAACTTGAGGGTCTTGAGACATCATCTCCTTAGTTATCCCACAAAATGGGGATAACACCTGGATCCTACTTGGGGGCATGTGCTTGTCGTGGAGTGCATGAGAACTGCAACATATCCTGGTAGACCTGTGTCTACATTGAAACAAAACAATGTAAAATATAGGGTGTTCCTATCAACCTTTGTTCATGAAAACTGATCTAGAAAGGAAGATTTTAGTATTTTTTCAAAATTTCTAAACTAAGAAAGTAATCAATATGAAAGTAGAGAAAAGTGAAAAATAAAATGCATCTAAACTAATATGAGAAATCAAGATTAAAATGTAAGTAAAGAAAGATGACCTACCTACTTACCTGGGGCCTTGGGGCCCTCAAGATCATGCGATAGATGATGTCAGGTGAAGTCATACAACCAGTGCAAACAATTGAACACCTCATCAAAGTATCTCCCATTGTGCTTAATCATGTGAAAAAACAAAGGTAAGTCCAACACAAGATGATCAAAATCATAAATAGATATATAATCAATCCTAAAATGAAACTCATGGATATGGGTGGGAGTGACAAAATCCTAATGGAAACAAAAATCGTTAGCCTGATCATCCCACCTCAAATTGTAACCACAAGCCTAGGAAATCCATCTCTGAAGAGGGATACAATATGTAGACTATGGCTCATATTCATCCACGTCATGATCGTTGCTTCCTGAAGAATGAGAAAACAGAAGAGATATCAATAAGACCCCATGATTTCCCTGAGAAGAATAAATGAGGTAAGGGATAGGCTCGAGTCTGGAAAGTCGTTGCCTCTTCATTTGCAAACCCTTGCAAAAATACCCAAGATGAAAATACTTTCACTTTGTAGAGTGATCATTTGATTCCCGTGGGATGGCCACGTCCTAGTGTTCATCAAAAAGTGAGGATGAAGGTGGTTGAAAGTCCCGATAGAACAAGTTTGCATCCCCAAAAGGATCTACATCACAACTCCAAAAGGATGACTGAAAATCACTCTAAAAATGTTGTGACGATTCATCCTTGAATGGACAGAACAAATCTGTAACCATATCATCATCAGGTTTCCAAACATCTCAATCATATATGCATGAGTACCAATCTTCTGAAGATGACAAATCAAACCCCCTTGCTTGAGCCCTACCCTCAATCTCATAAATGGGGTTTCTATACAAAATGAAACGACCAGAATCCCATGTCCGTCTCTCAGTCTGTATGAAAGTTTTTATATGCTCATCAACCATTTCCCAGGTTTCTTTCACAAGACCATCAATGTGACTAAAAATGACCATCTCTTTGTCTTTGTGTGTAAGAAGAGCAAGGGCCAGGGTGGCTTCAACTAGATCTTCAATTTCTTAACTATTGGGACTAATTTATTCTTCAACTTCATGTGCAAGGAGAAAGAAAGGTTGTACAACCTCACTTCATCAAGCAAGAACAAATATAACAATGTCTCAACATTTTGCAATTCGTTAGGATTTTTATTTCTCTTTATGGATATGCCCCTCCATCACCTCTTCATCATGAGGGGCTCGATCCTTAGTGAATGATGATTTATTTGTATTTTCCAAAAAGGATTTGTTGCATCCAAGGGTTCCTCTAATACTTCTCTATTTCCAAATTCATGAAATAAAGTGTCAGCAAGATCTTCAAAAGGATTACAACTCATCATATTCTCTTCTTGATGTGTAGGAGGAACAAAGGCCTATATGTCTTCATCAAATGGAAGGGAAAATATGTGCACTTCATCTTCATCAAATGTCTCGTCCAGATATTCACCAGGATATTCTTGGTGACTTTCTTCATATATATTTCCTTCAAGCATTTCTCCATCCTCAAGGGCTACTTCTTCGACACATTTTTGAAATAATTCTTTAATACGATTCATCATTTCCTCAACAACTTTATTAGCATCCTTTTCCTTTTCCATCTGTAAAAGTTCCCTTCTCGAGGAATGATAAGTTTTGGATGAGGGTTCATCCCATGGTACCATGATTCCATTGACCAAAATTTTTCCTCCATGGAGTCGTCAGATGAGGTCAAGGCTTATCAAAGGATAAAAAATGGGAGAAAGGAAAATGTGGGTTCTTGGGAAAGTGGAGTTGCTAGATGAGCTTCAAGAAGAGCTCGTCAAAGGTGGAAAGGGAACATCCTTTAGGTGGATTCACCGGGAAATCTAGGGAAAGACTTTGGGATAGCTTTCCAAAGTGTCGTTAGGGTTCAGAAGAGGATTCAAAATCCTCCTTGGCAATAATGCCAAAATTTTATCACACGAGTTGTAGGTTAGGAAAATCCAAACCTAACAAAAAAATGGTGACAACTAAGAGAAAACCAACCCAATGTCACCTTAGGAAGGTATTCCTGTCACTTTAGAGTTGAAGTAATCACTGCAAGGGGGAATCCTTATGACCCTAGGGGAAATGAGATGGAAAGTGAAGAGATGAAGAAGATTCCCCTTATAGGTCAATGATGGAAGGCGAAAATGGCTTGAAAAGAGTCTCATAGATGGTAGAATATATGCCACAATGTAGTATACTTTCCAAGTGGTGATGGTACCTTCCCGAGACACAAGGAAAATGAAGATATAAGCCCAATATTATTTTGGACAAGAAATTTAAGATAGTTATCCCTAATTGAAGAAATAAATTAATATATATCAACAATAAAATGATGACGAGAGCTGCAAATATAGATGCTAAAAGTCTATTTAAGATTGCAAGAGACAAGCTAGCAATGACTAGTTAACTCAAGTATGAAAGAGAAAGACTTTAGCATGAAAGTAAGGATGCTATATACAAGTATTGCAGAGATATATTTGCAGCCTTATGG
>SNQJ01S0040512.1:0-13553 GCA_010110895.2 Picea sitchensis | reverse complement strand
TTCTTGGTGACTTTCTTCATATATATTTCCTTCAAGCATTTCTCCATCCTCAAGGGCTACTTCTTCGACACATTTTTGAAATAATTCTTTAATACGATTCATCATTTCCTCAACAACTTTATTAGCATCCTTTTCCTTTTCCATCTGTAAAAGTTCCCTTCTCGAGGAATGATAAGTTTTGGATGAGGGTTCATCCCATGGTACCATGATTCCATTGACCAAAATTTTTCCTCCATGGAGTCGTCAGATGAGGTCAAGGCTTATCAAAGGATAAAAAATGGGAGAAAGGAAAATGTGGGTTCTTGGGAAAGTGGAGTTGCTAGATGAGCTTCAAGAAGAGCTCGTCAAAGGTGGAAAGGGAACATCCTTTAGGTGGATTCACCGGGAAATCTAGGGAAAGACTTTGGGATAGCTTTCCAAAGTGTCGTTAGGGTTCAGAAGAGGATTCAAAATCCTCCTTGGCAATAATGCCAAAATTTTATCACACGAGTTGTAGGTTAGGAAAATCCAAACCTAACAAAAAAATGGTGACAACTAAGAGAAAACCAACCCAATGTCACCTTAGGAAGGTATTCCTGTCACTTTAGAGTTGAAGTAATCACTGCAAGGGGGAATCCTTATGACCCTAGGGGAAATGAGATGGAAAGTGAAGAGATGAAGAAGATTCCCCTTATAGGTCAATGATGGAAGGCGAAAATGGCTTGAAAAGAGTCTCATAGATGGTAGAATATATGCCACAATGTAGTATACTTTCCAAGTGGTGATGGTACCTTCCCGAGACACAAGGAAAATGAAGATATAAGCCCAATATTATTTTGGACAAGAAATTTAAGATAGTTATCCCTAATTGAAGAAATAAATTAATATATATCAACAATAAAATGATGACGAGAGCTGCAAATATAGATGCTAAAAGTCTATTTAAGATTGCAAGAGACAAGCTAGCAATGACTAGTTAACTCAAGTATGAAAGAGAAAGACTTTAGCATGAAAGTAAGGATGCTATATACAAGTATTGCAGAGATATATTTGCAGCCTTATGGATGTAGAAAACAAGTTGTTACAACAGAAAAATCAGCCACCAAAAATCACAAGTAATCCACCCAAAAGATGCGCTGAGACTAGTAGATTATATGGGTAAATTATTATCAATTTTTTACAGTTGAACTGTGAGTTATTTAGAGATTTTTTTAGGGTTTGTTGCATCCCTAGTGGCTGTAGCTTTGTTTTATTATAGTAGCAATAAGTCCTTGAAAAAACAAAATGCCTTAGAGCCCTTAGTGATATTTAAGCACATAGAACAGATTCTAACTTAGACATCTCAATATCTCGTAATTTCACGTATCCCAATGCATAATTTTGTTTCTCCAATGCTAGGAGATTAGTGCCTTTAGCTATTGAGTTGTGTAGTCATAAAATTTAAAGAGCTAGTTGAATTACTTCCTTTGTGGTGTAATCCCTTTTACTCCAGGCAAGCTAAACTAACTAGGAAAAACCCTAGGAGGGTGTAAACTCTTTTACTCCTCCAATTATTCCTTTATGAAACAAGTTATTTCACTACAAAATCATGGGCTTAGTGGGGTTGTATGCCCTTATACTCCCCAAGATATTATTAAATTAACCTTGCAACCAAGAAAAGAAGCAATAACAAGAGAGATTCCTTACTTAGTTTAAGCATTAACAAGATAAACCTCCTTTTGACCAAGAAAATCCACCATAAAGCAAGAAATAAGCCTCCACAAGAGATAGCACATCATCATCCATCCAATAGACAAAGATAAACTATTACAAGAGAGTGTAACTAAGAGTGATGAATAGAATTCCCCAAGTAGGGCGCAAATTTCAGCCAAGGAGTCTCTCTCACAAAGGAAAGTTATGATGAAAACGAAATACAAATGATCTCTATTTATACAAAAACCTATAATAAGAGTTTGTCCACAAAACTTAGGGTAAACCACAAAGTAAGGGAAAAAAAACCATTACTTTGCCCCTTTTACACAATAATAATATTTAACTCATAATTTTCACATGAAAGAAACCCTAAAAGTAAAACATCACCCTTCTAAGGCAACGTTTTGGCACTAAGAAGCAAAACGTGGGGTTGAGGATGAATGCGCTAGGCCTCCAAAGACGATGTTTCCTCATGCCAAGTCCCTCCTCCATAATCCAAGGTGTTCTTCCTTCAAATCGTGCCATGTGTCATCATCACCACCAAACCCTAACACAAGCATGATGTCAAGCCCTCAAAGTGTGATGTTTTGGCCTCCAAAGGCCAAACATTGGGCTAGTAGGGGTATGGGTGAGGTCCTCCAAGGAATATCTCAGGCCTCCAAAGGCTATCTGATGCAGGAGCATCACTCACTCATCAAGCGAGCCAACACATTGAGAGGAAACAGCTGGACAGCGCCAGCAGGTATTTTGAAATACTTTGGAAATTGTTGCGTCGCTCTTTAATGAAGTCATTCATAAAGAAGCACACTTGTGTTGTAAAGGAGGCCTTGAGCCTTTAATCTCTCGTCCTTAGTAGATAGGAAGGAATTTAATAGATTTAATGCAGGTAGATAGATGTTTAAGTCTAGATTAGACAGTTTCAGTTTTCAAGAGGAAAAACGGATATAGACACCCTCCTTTGTACAATTGTAACATTATCATTCAGATTCATTCATTCAGGAGAAAGAAGAGAGAGCAAGCAGAGAATTTGTGAAGAACACCCATGTATAGATGTTTTTGAATTAATATAAGAGAGTCTTTGATTCAATTTCATGGCTGGTGTTGTTTTCTCTGTGTATGTCGTTTATGTGCTCATGAGTGTTTGCTTTCTGGTCATGCAATTGCTTTGAATATGCTCTGCATGTGATTTCAGAGTTTTTAATAGAAGTTTGAGAGAGAAGAGAATGAGTTTCAATTGTTTCTCTGTCTGAGCCAGGAGATTCCTGCATAGAGTGCAGTTGAATTCGTCCGCATAGAGTGTGTTGATGAGGCTCGATAGTTAAACCCTTATTCTCATTCACCCATAAGTTGGTGTAAGTTGATAAAGCCGTGTAAGGCGTGCGCAGGCTAGAAGACAGATCAGGGTTGCGATTCTGAGAAAAGGGAATTGGGACTACTGTCGCAGGGGAACGCGCAGAGTCAAGGAAGCTTCAACACGTCGTCGTGTTCAAAGATTTGTCTGCAGGAGGAGTGCAACAAGTCCTCATAAAGACTTGTGAAGCGAGGACAAGCTCAGGAGGAATATGCCTACAATTCACTAAGGGAGAATTGCAGGGGTGCTGTGGAAAATCCCGAGAGAAGCTCAACGGGTTGGCGAGTGGGTGAATACATCTTCATGGAGGAAGCGATTGACCCATCTCGCAGAAAATATCAAAGGAAGGATGGTCGGTTGAAATCTCCTGGAGAGATTCCATGAAGACCCGAGGACCGTTGGATCTTGCAAAGTGGCAAGGAGTTTAAGGCGTGAACACTCAAAGGTTCGAAGCTAGGAGGAAGTAGCACCGTCGATCTGAGTTCATAGGGACCATCAGATCTGCACGTGCCATCGCATATCGACATATCGTGAGTTGAAGCACCAAGTGGTTGGAACGGGAGCAATGATATCGCGATCCACGATATCCCGATAGAATCATAACCGTGATCGTGGGGATGCGTGTCAAGAGATCCTGAGGAGTCGGGGTTCGGAGAATCGGGGTTCTCGACGACAGAGAATGCTTGCATGTTGGATTCGCGATTACCGATATCCCGACGGTGACGTGGTAGTGTGGGACCACGAGAACTAGTGGAGTACAGGTGGCATCATATCGGGGATCGGGGAAAGCTAAGTCCCGAGTCCAGGAACATCAGGACTCACGATCCCGTGAGTTTCGAATTTCCGATAGAAGGATAGAAGGGGAAAATTCAAATCCACACGTGTCTCGGAAAATCGACACATCGGTATTCGGAGTTTGGCAATTCAATTTGTCGACGTCGCAAGTAGGGATTTCCCGACAGGGAGAAGTTTCGATAGTGGAGGGGAGTCAACGTTGACTCGCATCGGACTTCGAGGAATCGTGAGGTGGGAAACACACGCTCATAGGATTCGCGAAATTGCGAAGTCCGATTTCTCGATTGTGAACGGAGGTCAGAAAGGAGTTACTATGGGTGAAGAATTCCCGACAGGGAATTAGAGGAGCATTGTCGCTCTTCGGGGCCGAGGTAAGAGAAGGTCCTGGTGGAAGAGGACGGGTTCCAGGGGTGACGTATGCGCCAGAGTGGTATCAAAGCGGGAAGTCTTTGCTTTCTGTAGTAGAGAAGAGAAGACATTATGCCACCGAGAAGAGAAATACAGTCGCCAGATCCCGAAGACAAGGAGGTGCGAAGAAGAGGTAGGCCGGCAGGAAATCCAGAAATGGAGCGGCAGATGAGAGATCTCTGAGCAAGGCTTGAGGAGATGGAGACTGCACAGAGACGCGGATTTGGTGCTGGGGATCTTAGTGATTCCGAGGTTGTAGAGGAAGCTGGACATGCAGAAGAAGTCACAGTAGAGGATGCGTCAACAGAGTGATTGATAAAAGTTATCGCCAGGATGAGTTCAAAGACCAAAATGGATATTCTAGTCTATGAAGGAAGCCTGGATGCAGAAGAGTTGTTGGACTGGATCAGAGCTCTTGACACCTACTTCGATTATGAAGATATCAAAGAGGATAAAAAGGTAAGGCATGTTGTTACCAAGTTGAAAGGACATGCATCCTTATGGTGGGACGAGCTACAAGCGGATAGGCGTTCCAAAGGAAAAAAGAAGATTAAAAGCTGGGATAGGATGATCGCGAAGATGAAGGCGAAGTTCATCCCCAGAGATTATCAGATCACACTGTTCAGGCGGATGCAGAACCTGAGGCAGAAGCTGATGAGAGTAAAGGAGTACACCGAGGAGTTTTACAAGCTTAATATCCGAGCAGGTCATCGGGAGAGCGATGATGAAAAGGTGGCGAGATATCTGAATGGTCTGAGGTATGACATTCAGGATGAATTAAGTATGGCAACCATCCAAACAGTTGAGGATGCTTATCATATGGCTCTGAAATCCGAGGAGAAGCTGAGCCGTAAGCAGGGTCAGCGAGGGCGAGGCAAAAGTCAGCCCAGAGGCAAGGCAGTTGCCCAATAAAGAACTCATAAGCCCAAGGAGGAATGGAAGAAACCTCAAGGTAAGATTGAGAGAGGCGAAACCTCACAACGAGGACAGCAATACGCTGAGCCGAGGAGACAACATACAGAGCAGGGTGGCGGATATGCTGACGTGAACACTTTTCCTCATACCAGAGGTAGGGGAAGAGGCAAAGGAGGAATCATCACATGTTTCACGTGTGGGAAGGATGGACATAAAGTCGTTGATTGTCTAGACAAGAAAATGGACAGAGGAGAAGCTCACATCGCTGAGGCGCAGAGGCATGATGTTGAGAATAAAGACACCGGAAGTGGAAAGTCACTAACGGTGCACAAATTTCTTTTGACACCTGAGAAGGAGGTGGAGGACACAGCTCAGAGAACAAGACTGTTCATGACCACGTACAAGACTAAGGGCTGGAAATGCAAGGTCATTGTGGACAGCGGAAGCACCGACAATCTCGTTTCAACCGAAATGGTGGAAAAGCTAGAGCTGGAAATGACTGATCACCCGAGTCCATACAAAGTATCTTGGCTACAGAAGGGACATCAGGTGAGTGTCACTAAACAGTGTTTAGTTGAAATTAAAATTGGGGGATATAATGATAAAATTCTCTTTGATGTCATTCCCATGGATGTGTGTCATCTGTTATTGGGAAGACCATGGCAATATGATAGAAATGTTGTTCACGATGGGAGAATGAACACCTACACTTTGGAGAAGGATGGGAGGACACACAGATTGCTTCTGATAAAGGATAAGGAAGTGAAGCCGGAAGTAAGCAGTACAATACTTCTCATGAGTGGGAAGGAACTTCTCACAGAGATGGAGAAGAAGAAAGATCCACAATTCTTTGTAGTCAGGAAACCGAGGATTGTCCTGACTAGCACAAGAGTGGATGATCTACCAGATGAGATTCAAGAACTGCTGGGAGAGTTCGATGACATCATCGTGGACGAATTACCTCGTTCGTTGCCACCGATGAGGAGTGTGAGTCATCACATCGATCTCATACCAGGAGCCAGTTTGCCGAATAAAGCTGCATACAGACTGACGCCACAGGAGAATGAGGAGGTCAAGAGGCATGTACAGGAGTTGTTGGACAAAGGACTGGTCAGGGAAAGTCTTAGTCCGTGTTCTGTTCCAACAGTGCTTAGTCCGAAGAAAGATGGAGGCTGGAGAATGTGCACAGACTCCAGAGCGATAAACAAGATTACCGTCAGGTACAGATTTCCACTGCCGAGAATGGATGATCTGATGAATTGCCTGAGTGGGGCAAATTATTTTTCGAATATTGATCTGAAAAGTGGATATCACCAGATTCGCATGAGGGAAGGCGATGAATGGAAAACAACATTCAAAACAAACGAAGGTTTGTACGAATGGCTGGTCATGTAGTTTGGCTTGACAAATGCGCCGAGCACATTCATGAGGTTGATGAATGAAGTCCTGAGGGAGTTCATCGGGAAGTTTGTAGTTGTATATCTGGATGATATATTGATCTACAGTAAGACGAAGGCTAAACATTTGAAGCATTTGGCCATTGTGGTGAGAAAGCTACAACAGGAGAAGTTGTTGATTAATATGAAGAAATCTTCATTTATGCAGACAGAGCTCATTTATTTGGGTTTTGTCATATCAACGAATGAGTTGAAAATGGATCCAGAGAAGGTGGACGTGATCAAGAATTGGCCATCACCGAGAAATATTTTCGAGGTGAGAAGTTTCCACGGTTTGGCTAGTTTCTACAGAAAATTCATTAAGAAATTCAGTGGAATTAGTGCAGCAATGATGGACACAGTGAAGAAGAGGCACAAGACTTTTCATTGGACAACAGAGGCTGAGAAGAGATTCAATCTATTGAAGCGGAAGATCACAGAGCAACCAATTCTGGTGTTACCTGATTTCCAAAAGACATTTCAGGTGAAATGTGATGCGAGAGGATATGCTATAGGAGCGGTCTTGAGTCAAGAAGACAAACCAGTTGCATATTTCAGCGAGAAGCTGGATGAAGCAAAGATGAAATACTCCACATATGATAAAGAATTGTATGCTATCATACAGGCATTGAAGAAGTGGAGGCATTACTTGATACCCAAAGAATTTGTTCTGTATAGTGATAATCATGCATTGCAGTTTGTGAGTCAACAAGAGAAGTTTAACCAGAAGCATGAAAAATGGGTAGAGTATATGCAGAATTTCACATTTGTAATCAAACACATTTCAGGAACTGCTAACAAAGTGGCTGATGCTTTGAGCAGGAAATGTTTGTTGCTGCAGGAGTTCCAAGTCAAGACATTGGGCTTTGAAAGTCTCAGGGACATGTATACAGGAGATGCAGACTTCGGAGAGGCATATAAAGCAGTTGAGAATCCAGTTCTCAGAGATCGGAGCCCGTGGATCGACTACATGATCCAGGAAGGATTGCTGTTCAGAGGCAATCAACTGTGTATTCCAAATTGCTCCATGAGGGAGAACCTGTTGAAGGAAAATCACAGCGGGGGCTTAGCAGGACATTTTGGCCACGACAAAACATTCGCGAAGTTGAGCGAATCATATTTTTGGCCGGGCATGCGAACAGATGTAAAGCGATTTGTTGACAGATGTCGAATTTGTCAGCATTCGAAGGGGAGAAAGAAGAATGCAGGTCTTTATCAACCATTGCCCATACCAGAGAGGCCATGGGAGGCAATTAGCATGGATTTTGTATTGGGTTTGCCGAGAACGCAAAGAGGGGTTGATTCCATCTTTGTGGTGGTGGACAGGTTTTCGAAGATGGCACATTTTATTCCATGTCAGAAGACCAGCGATGCGACCCACATCGCAAACTTGTTTTTCAAAGAGGTTGTCAGACTTCATGGATTGCCGAGAAGCATAGTCTTGGACAGGGATACAAAATTCATAGGTCATTTTTGGAGGACGCTATGGAAGAAGTTAGGGACTAATTTGGCTTTTATTTCAGCATATCATCCGCAGAAAGACGGACAGACCGAGGTGGTCAACAGAAGTCTGGGGGATCTATTGAGAAGCTTGGTGACAGAGCACCACAACAGTTGCGACCATATATTACCACAGGCAGAGTTTGCGTACAATGATTCGGTGAATCGGAGTACAGGAAAAAGTCCATTCCAGATTTTGTATGGGACACAGCCAAGGGGAGTTTCTGAACTCAGGGAGTCAGAAAAGGCTGCGACTAACAGTGCTAGCACCAAATAATTCACTGAGGCGATGAGAGAACTTCACAGCAAGGTGAAGCAGCGATTGCAAAACTCAAATTAGGAGTACAAGCGCAGAGCCGATCAACGGAAGAGACAACTTCAATTCGAAGTTGGTGATTTGGTTCTAGCACATTTGAGGAAGGAAAGGTTCCTGAGGGGAACAAACCATAAGCTGAAGATGAATAAAATCGGACCTTGCAGAGTCCTGAAGAAATTTGGAGAAAATGCGTATGAAATTGAGTTGCCAAATGGCATCGGGATATCTCCGATATTTAATGTTTCGGATTTATACCCATACAGGGATGGAGAAGCAGAGACTAGAACTGAGGAACCAGTGATCCAGTGGCAGAAGCAATTACCAGTAGCAGAAAAACCGCAAATGGAGTACATACTGGACAAGCGAGTGGGAAAGAAGACCAGGCGAAAGCAGTACTTTGAGTATCTAGTCAAGTGGAAAAACCACCCAGTGGAGGATGCCAGCTGGGAGATAGAAGAAGTGATACAGAGGCATGGGCAAAATGTGAAGGAGCTCATGGACAGGAGCCCATGAAACTTTTCAAGCCGAGGAGTATGATGTAGGAGCATCGCTCACTCATCAAGTGAGCCAGCACATTGAGAGGAAACAGCTGGACAACACCAACACATATTTTGAAATACTTTGGAAATTGTTGCGCCGCTCTTTAATGAAGTCATTCATAAAGAAGCGCACTTGTGTTGTAAAGGGGACCTTGAGCCTTTAAGTTCTCGTCCTTAGTAGATAGGAAGGCATTTAATAGATTTAATGCAGGTAGATAGATGTTTAAGTCTAGATTAGACAGTTTTAGTTTTCAAGACGAAAAACGGATATAGACACCCTCCTTTGTACAATTGTAACATTACCATTCAGATTCATTCATTCAGGAGCAAGAAGAGAGAGCAAGAAGATAATTTGTGAAGAACACCCATGTATAGATGTTTTTGAATTAATAGAAGAGAGTCTTTGATTCAATTTTATGGCTGGTGTTGTTTTCTCTATGTATGCCATTTATGTGCTCATGAGTGTTTTCTTTCTGGTCATGCAATTGCTTTGAATATGTTGTGCATGTGATTTCAGAGTTTTTAATAGAATTCTGAGAGAGAAGAGAATGAGTTTCAATTGTTTCTCTGTCTGAGCCAGGAGATTCCTGCATAGAGTGCAGTTGAGTTCGTCTGCATAGAGTGCGTTGATGAGGCTCGATAGTTAAACCCTTATTCTCATTCACCCAGAAGTTGGTGTAAGTTGATAAAGTCGTGCAAGGCCTGCACAGGCTAGAAGACAGCTCAGGGTTGCGATTCTGAGAAAAGGGAATTGGGACTGCTGTCGCAGGGGAACGGGCAGAGTCGAGGAAGCTTCAACACGTCGTCGTGTTCGAAGATTTGTCCGCAGGAGGATTGCAACAAGTCCTCATAAAGACTTGTGAAGCGAGGACAAGCTCAGGAGGAATAGGCCTACAGTTCACTAAGGGAGAATTGCAGGGGTGTTGTGGAAAAGCCCGAGAGAAGCTCAATGGGTTGGCGAGTGGGTGAATACATCTTCACGGAGGAAGCGGTTGACCCATCTCGTAGAAAATATCAAAGGAAGGATGGTCGGTTGAAATCTCCTGGAGAGATTCCACGAAGACTCGAGGACCGTTGGATCTTGCAAAGTGGCAAGGAGTTTAAGGCGTGAACACTCAAAGGTTCGAAGCTAGGAGGAAGTAGCGCCGTCGATCTGAGTTCATAGGGACCATCAGATCTGCACGTGCCATCGCATATCGGCATATCGCGAGTTGAAGCACCAAGTGGTTGGAACGAGAGCGGCGATATCGCGATCCACGATATCCCGATAGAATCATAACTATGATCGTGGGGACGCGTGTCAGGAGATCCCGAGGAGTTGGGGTTCGGAGAATCGGGGTTCTCGACGACAGAGAAATCTTGCATGTTGGATTCGCGATTAGAGATATCCCGATGGTGACGTGGTAGTGTGGGACCACGAGAACTAGTGGAGTACAGGTGGCATCATATCGGGGATCGAGGAAAGCTAAGTCTCGAGTCCAGGAACATCAGGACTCATGATCCCGCGAGTTCTGAATTTTCGATAGAAGGATAGAAGGGGAAAAGTCAAATCCACACGTGTCTCAGAAAATCGGCACATCGGTATTCGGAGTTTGGCAATTCAATTTGTCGACGTCACAAGTAGCGATTTCCCGACAGGGAGAAGTTCCGATAGTGGAGGGGAGTCAACATTGACTCTCATCAGACTTCGGGGAATCGTGAGGTGGGAAACACGCGCCCATAGGATTCGCAAAATCGCGAAGTCCGATTTCCCGATTGTGAAGGGAGGTCAGAAAGGAGTTGTTGTGGGTGAAGAATTCCCGACAAGGAATTAGAGGAGCATTGTCGCTCTTTGGAGTCGAGGTAAGAGAAGGTCTTGGTGGAAGAGGACGAGTGCTAGGGGTGACGTCTGCGCCACTATCATCATCATCTGACATGTGGGCCCTTGGCATCCAACCTATGGGCTTCAAGCCCCATGGAAGCCCAAGCTAGGCTCATTCTTCCAAAACTGTCCATGAGATGGGTCCTACAAAGACAAATGGGTACATTATCCAAGGATATAAAGTGAAATGCATCATGATGACTAAATCAAATCAATAAAAGAGCCATCTAAGTAAGTACATCCAATCCACCTCATCAAAATAAACCAATGCTCAAAGACCCTATGCAATTTTCCAAGTTTAGGTATGGGAGGGTTGACAAAACAACCTATTGTGTGAATCCTTCCTCAAGTTTAGGGGTGTTTAGGGACCTCCTTCTAAGTCATGTGGATGAGGTATCATGGATGGGGGGAAGAATTTTTGGCATGGGGTTCATGACATACAAGGGGATGTAGTTTCTCATTTATGGGTGCCTTTGTGGAGGGTGTGTTGCACCTTCGTTTTCAATGCAACCTTTTTCCAAGCCCATGTGTTTCATTTTATTCTTTTAGAATGTTTCCAGGTTGAAGCCAAGATGAGGCTTCTACCTAAGCATGAAAAACTGTGCCCACCCTAACTTTACCTTGGTCACATCATGCCTCCCAAGTTAAACACATGTGTGGGGATTCTACCTAAGCATTAAAAACAATGCCCACACATGCTCCACCTTGGTTGGCATTTTGTTATTAGTTGTTTTTCATGGGCCCTGTTAGTTTCTTATGAGATACATTTCGTTGTCCTCGGGATCACTGAGCGAGCATCTAGAAGGTTAATGTTTGGCTTTTATCTTTTCCAACTACAAGCTTTTGGGCCTTCAACCCCTTCTTCCCATGAAATGAGGGACAACCCCTTCTTGGGTTAGCATACCTGAAAATCCCAAAAGGTAAGGAGATGAGGGGATGAAGTGTGGAAAGTGACAAGTATGTTCAGGAATGGCACAATGACTCGTCAAGAGGACCTCCCAGTAGAAAATATATCCCCAAGGGTGACCCACTTACTAGGGTGCAATGTCAACCACCAAAGTGAAACAGAGAAAAGAGCATAATGTCCAAGCAAACCTTACATAATCAAAAGTAGTAATTGATGCAAAAACTCAAATGCCTCAAATATCGAAATGACACTCACCATAATACCTAGCTTGTACCTCATGGAGCAAGACCCAATGTCTTCCGGAGGCCAGCTAATTTGGTGGATACTGTCATGATCAACCTGAAGTTATGGTCGTGAGGTGGGTCTCCATTTGTGCGAAGTCCGACTTAGATCTTGAGATATTTTCATATGGAAAGAAGTTCTCTTAGAGACCTTATTTCTTTGGTTTAGATTATTTTATTTTTTAAGTGGAAATCCTAAAAGAATAAGTTTTCTATTCAATATATTTTCTTCTTTTGTTTTTGTAGTATATTATTTAAAAAATGATGAAAAAAATTGTTTTTTTTTTTAATTGGAATAAGATTATTTTACTAATTTATTTTTTCTTTCCAAAGCCTATTATTTAAACTTCTATTCAATTTTTGAAAAGAAAATTAAAAATCTAAAAAAAACTTTTACCCATTTATTTTGTTTGCTTTAGTATAGTATTTAAGTTTCTAATTCTTTAATTTCCTACTGAAAATTTGGAAAGAATGGGTTCCATCATTTTTATTTGATGAAAGTTTGATTGTTTAAATTTCTAATTGAAAACTGAAATATATATTATTTATTTTTTATTAGAAAGTTGGAGAGAATGGGGTTTTGGTTGATCTATTTTCAAGTTGACTATTTAGACTAGAAAATTGAAAAAAAAATTATTTAAATTTTTAAATATTTTTATATATTTTTATTGGAAATTTGGAAAAATTATTTAACTTTTTAAGAAAAAAATAATTTAATTCCATTAAAATTCTGGGAAGAATACATTCGGTCAATGGAAACTGATTATTTTATTTTCTACTCACAACTAAAATAAATAGTTTCATGGAAAACTCTATTCTTTTTATTTTTTGACAATTTCATGAATAAAGTGGCATTAAAATATATAATTTACATAAATTTTCATCTTATCCAAAACTCTAAAATATACAATATGGACAGTAGAAAATGACACTCACACAGGAACCAACAATCTGGATAATAATATACACAAGAAAATTATTATTATTATTATTATTTTATTCATGTGAAAGAGAACAAAAGAAGAAAATTACCTTAACATAGAAAATAAGTTACTATTATGAGGTTGGTTTTTCCACCATTAGAAGAATATTTGTGATTATTCTTTCTTCCACACGGATCATCAACTTACTTTAAAGGTAATTTTATCTAAAACTTCTTTGTAAAACTCTTCAAAACATATTCTCCTTTTAAAAAAATAGCTAATGGATGGGGCATGACAAATTAGAAAAATACATCATGAACAAAATAATTGGACATTCATTTCGAAAATACATCATGAACAAAGTATTCTTCTACTAAGAACAAAATAATTGGACATTCATTTTAAAAATACATCATAAAAATATATATTAAATAATTGAACATTCATTTTGAAAATAATTATGAACAGAGTATTCTTCTACCAGGATGCACCATTTAACAATGTTAAATATTGAATACCAACAAATAAAAAAATAATATTAACTGATAAAAATAATTTAAACTAAAAAATATATCACAACATTTACATGCATATAGAATTAACAAACCCTTCACAACATTTACATTCATAAACAATGAACAATTTAGAAA
>SNQJ01S0040511.1:66035-73535 GCA_010110895.2 Picea sitchensis | reverse complement strand
GGACCATAGGGCTTTCCTCCAGCCACCAATCACATAAACCCACTTATTTTTTTCCATCGCCTCATAAGCATTCTTGACCGATAATATAGTAAATTCATCACCCCCCACCCACATAAGTTGATCCGACTTCTCCATAAGTTGGATGCCACTTTTTATAAGAGCACGACGAAAGGTATCCCATTCCAAGGCGATATCCCCAGCTAGCCCCAACTTGCCACTAGAGTACCAATTTGTTCCAACCATCCCCACTCGATCTTCACCATGGACTTGAAAAATAAAATAAATTCCTCTCCTATTGAGATCAATGATCAAGTCCCCAGTCAAAAGTGCCCCTTCTCCCATCCCCAGAATATGATCATAGCCCAATAAAATTTTGTGACCAGATCCCAGCCGCCATGCAAACCATTGTAAAATAATGTGTAATGATTTTAGAAGGTACCTCCAAGCCTGCGATCCTTTGACATCAACAACTGTAACAATGTGCAACCATCTATCAACTGTTACATATGGGTAATATTTGTTTTTCAGGATGCGGTGCCATAATCCATCATGTTTTAAAGCCCTCCAGAGGGTGTTGTCTGCCATCACCCTGCTGAAACTTCCCAAGTCACGCAATCCCCAGCCCCCAAACGTTTTTGGTCTTGCTAGAAGTTGCCAAGCACAGAGATGAAACTTTTTTTTCTTATTTCACCTCGACCATAAGAACTCATAAATGAGCTGTCTAATATTCTGTAGAATCAAAGAAGGAAAATTGGCCAGTGCCAGCCAATAGACAGGTTGGATTTCTAATACTGCTTTGATAAGAGCAGTACACCCCACTAAGGAGAGATTTTTATTACACCAATGGTTAATCCTGGCTTCAAACTTGTCAATCAACCAAACCCAGTCCTTCGTTCTGTATCTATCAATATTCAAGAAGTAACC
This sequence comes from Picea sitchensis, assembly GCA_010110895.2. Taxonomy (NCBI): domain Eukaryota; kingdom Viridiplantae; phylum Streptophyta; class Pinopsida; order Pinales; family Pinaceae; genus Picea; species Picea sitchensis. The sequence continues at coordinate 72,611 of SNQJ01S0040511.1, read as the reverse complement.
TAGATACCTGAAACCACTAGAGAGATCAGAAATATTGTAATGAGAAATGACCTGTAATTCCTCCAGTGTCTTCTGACTCACTCCATACTACATAAAGTTTTTTTTCTTTTCATTTATCTTGAGTCCAGAAGCTTTGCAGAAACCATCTAAAATTCTTATAGTTTCCTGCCATTCACCAACAGATGCTTTAGACATGATAAGAATGTCATCAACAAACAAAAGGTGGATTATCTTAAAGAGCCTAGAAACCTTAATACCAGTAAGTAATCCTTCCTCTTTACTTCTTTTTAAAGCCAGAATTAATCCTTCCATGATTAAAATGAAAAGTAAGGGTGATAATGGACAACCCTGGCGTAATCCTCTTTCACTATTGAAGAAACCTATGGGTTCACCATTGATCAATGTGGCATATGTAGCAGAAGTAATACAACCCATAATCCATTTTGTTGTAGGGATGTCGAACCCACATTGGATTGAGACCAGTTTTAAATAATACCAACTAACACAATCATATGCTTTTTTCAGATCAATTTTGAGAATCAATGCTTGTAATGTTTTCTCCTTGATACTTTGTAGACATTCCTGCATTGTCCCAATAGCATCGATAATCTGTCTCCCCTTTAAAAAACTGAATTGTTCCTCAGATAAAACAAGAGAAAAAATCGGTCTGATGTGCCTAGCGATAACTTTGGTAAAGTTCTTATAACATAGGTTACACAGTGCTATCGGGCAGAATTCCTCATAAGTTGTAGGACCATTGACCTTGGGGATGAGAGCTATGAATGCCGAATTAATCGCTTTGTTAACTACACCAGTGCCTGGACCACCTGACAATTTGTATCTCGCAGAAGTCTAGGTGCTATTTGTAGGACACCGAACAATAGATACTTAATTTTCAGCCCGCCAGGACGCGAACCCACGATCCAAAAAGTGCCCAAGAATGGAATGAGGGATCCGTATATGTTCTAGAACAATACAAATGCAATTTTCAACCAAGCAGCCCATAGGTCCTCCTGTCAATTTGTATATCGCGGAATTCTGGGTGTTATTTGTAATACACGAAACAATAGAGACTCTATTTTCAGCCCGCTAGGTCGCGAACCCGTGATAAAAAAAGTGCCTAAGTATGGAATGAGGGATCCACATATGCTCTATAAAATCTCATGTCCATACTTTATATAGAGACTCATCTCTGCAAGTTCGCCTGTCAATTTGTATATCACGAAAGTGTAGGTGCTATTTGTAGGACATGAAACAATAGATACTCAATTTTTAGCCCGCCAGGTCGCGATCCCGCAATCCAAAAAGTGCCCAAGTATGGAATGAGGGATTCACATATGTTCTATAAAATCTCATGTCCGTACTTTATAAAAGTACATGTTTACCATGTATTGCCCGTTTGTCGGAATACTTTTATATCACTCAGCCAACCAGATTGTACAAACTTTCTTGTCTAATTAAATTCTACAATATTAATATTTAACACTAATAATTTACTGCAGATCCACTTGTGAATTTGTATATCGCGAAATTGTGGGTGTTATTTGTAGAGCGCAGAACAATAGATGCCCAATTTTTTGCCCGCCATCCAGAGAATCCCCGATCCAAAAAAATGGCTAAATATGGAATCGGTACGCGACAATAAAAGTGCAACGTTGAACCAACCAACCCACAAGTCCACCTGTCAATTTGTATATCGCAGAAGTGTAGGTGCTATTTGTAGGACACGGAACAATAGAGACTCAATTTTCAGCCTGCCAGTCCGAGAACCTGCAACCGAAAATGTGCCTAGATATGGAATGAGGGATCCATATATGCTCTATAAAATCTCATGTCCATACTTTATAAAAGTGCATGTTTACTATGTAATGTTTTTAGATATGTTAGATAGTTCATAGAGATTGCCATCCGTAAACAATGGCAATCTTGAACCCACCAGCCCTGGATTCCATCTGTCAATCTGTATATCGCGGAACTTCGAGTGCTATTTGGAGGACACGAAACAATCAAAGTGCAATGTTGAGCCAACCAGCCTGTAGGTCCACTTCTCAATTTACAAATTCCGCGACATACAAATTGGTGGCCAATATTTGTCACTGAGATACAATATGACCATCGACCCTTCACGTCTCCTAGGTATATCTTCTGTCATTTTTCTTTTGTAACCCGCCCGACTGCTTTCCATACTTTGGTATTTCTTGGAATCAGTTTCACCATCACCGTTGCCTTCGTGCTTGTTTCCAGATATGCAATAATTAAGCTTTAATGCTAGTAGCCATCCTGCAGGAACCGTTAAGATTGTCATTAATGTCCGGAAATCCGGAGAATATTTGTCATTACTACGAATTAAACTAAGATTTGTGCACAAGTATGTTATCCTTTCCAAGTATTCACTTCAAAAGCGATGCAATCTTTTATTTTTGTGCGCCAATGGGTTGGTTCTTTTAAGAAATTTCTAATTCTTAATCTCTTTTCGCTGTCACTGCCACCTTCACACTTTTTTCTAATTGTGCAATTACTGAGCTGTGATGGTGACAACTCATTCCGCACAAACACTGGAAATTTTCATTGATCAACGAAAGGCTTGAGGAGATATTCCATTGATACACATTAAACCATAATTTGCAGAGGGTTATATTATCCCTCCCCGATTTTCATTTCAAACATTGTCTTGAACAAACAAAAATTCTTAATAACTTCTGGCAGCAATTCTCTCCACACATAATAAACACATTGGACCATAATGGCCAGACGTTCCACTATTCCAGGGCATATTCTTACTATTCATCTCCTTCAGCCTAGGAGCAAAAAAGGAGATGGTCCCTTGGTACATCGAGAGATATATTTCAAGCCAAAAAATTCCATGGAAACCCTGGCTACTCAGAGAACCTGCCCAGTTGGATTCATGCCTGTCGCAGAAGTTGATGCCATGAATTCTGATCCGGAAGAAGATGATTTGATGGACGATGATACAGAAATGGATGATGGCAATGCAAAGAATCTTCCCACTCCTGCGCCCAAATTGAAATCAACCATAACCAACGGAGCTTCCCAGCTCGGTGATGGTGGTCATGACAACACCAAAAGGAGTTTTAGAAAAGAAACCAATGGTAAACGCAACAGTCACTTTGCAACGCGAAAGTAGGAATTCTAGAGTTCCAAATTAGTTTGTTTTGGGTGGAAGAGTTTCCTTGTAAATCAATGATATGTTGATGCTCCCAGAGATATATTTCAAGACAAAAAATTATTGATTAACATCTTCAGGAATCAAGTCCAAAAATCTCGTTGCTGCAAGGCATTTTCCTACTAGTCATCTCCTTCTGCCCAGAATGGACTAATTTGGGCCTCTATAATTGCACGTGCAAGTTGTGCTACTGAATTGTTTTGGACTATGCAGAGACGGTTTCATCTAACGACTATTCCACTTGCCCTGCAACCATTTTTATGTTGCATACTGCGGATCTCATGCATGTGTTTGTTGCAGATACCTTCAATGTTTTGGCCTGAAGAACTGGGTCCAATGTCTAAGGATAGATGTACAATACTCGGTTTTTTAATTATTTTTTTAAATGGATTTGCTATTAAAAACTTTTTTCCTTCGACTCTTCATTGCTGCCTCTTTTCTGGGTTTAACGCATATTCTAACTTGCATGGTTCGCTGCTCTCGTAATTCTTCGATATTGTGTTTACTAATACCAATGTACAATGTTGCAGCAAAATCGTTATTCTTGTTTCTAAACATGCAATTATTAAGTTTTAATGCTAACAACCCATTAGGCAAGAAGTTTAATACTTGACTTAATATGTTGCACTAATGGAATATTCGTTGTCCTAAGTGGGTAAAAAAGACCATTGAAGTTGTCGGCATTGATATCGGTGATGTTATTGATTCAAGGAAGAATCATGGCCATAAACATAAGGTCAATGTTGAACTAATTAATTGTGTGCTAGAGATGTGTGATCTAAGACATGCAAATGCACATGGCACAAAATGGGCAAATGCAATGACTAAAGAATACAATGCTTTGCTAGAAAATAATACTTGGGAATCAACATCCTGACCACAAGGAAAGAATATGGTGAAATGCAAATGAACATGTAAGATCAAATTCACTTGGGAAGGTGTTGTCGAGAGACATAAGGCTCACCTAGTAGCAAAGGTTTTTTCTCAACAGAAAGGCATCAACTATGCATAGAACTTTTCTCCTATAGCCAAGATGAACTATGTTCGAGTGGTTCTTTTTCTTGCTACAAGTTTTGGTTGGGAGGTACATCAAATGGATGTGAAGAATGCCTTCCTAGGAAGGGATCGTACTAAGGAGATCTATATGGAGCCACAACCTAGGTTTGTGTAGGATCATACTCTTGTATGAGACTAAAAAAGTCTTTGTATGGTTTGATAAAAGCACCTCAGGCATGGTGCTTGTTACAAACATTGTGAATTTGATCACAGTGTTTATGTGCAAAATGTGAATGGTATGATTCTACTGGTCATATTGTATGTGGATGATCGTATTATCACTAGGAATAGTTGAGCATATTCTTAGTTTAACATTTTAAATGACCAACTTAGATATGTTTAATTTCTTTCTTGGCATCGAGGTTATGCAATGAGATGATGGTATCTTCATCTCTTAGCCTCGATGTGTGTTAGATCTCTTGAAAAGATTTAGAATGGAAAATTATATGCCCTGATCTACTCTATATTATTGGGGAATGAAAGTAACTAAGGATTGTGAGTCTCTAAAGGTTGATGCTACTATGCACAATCAATTTGTTGGTAGTCTCATTTATTTAATTCATAGTAGACTCAATCTTGCATTTAATATTAGTTTTGTCTCCAAGTTCATGCATGATCCAAAGGAGAGCCCTTGGAAGGTTGCAACGAGAATTGGTGTGTATGTTAAAGACATGTATTAGCTTAGTGTTAAGTACTTCAATCAACATTCTACTTAGTGGACTAGCTATACAAACTTTGATTGGGCAAGTGATGAAGATGACTAAAAGTCAACTTCTGAGTATGTATTTCATCTTAGATTCAATCTGATTGTTTGGTCATGTAAGAAGCAATAGGCTATCTCATTATTGATCATTGAATTTGAATACATGGGTGTTGTGAATGCTAGAATTAAGGTAGTATGAATCCACGGCCTGGTAGGCGAGCTGGAATTTCCTCACAAAGAACAGACTACAAAGTACTATGACAATACAAGTGCAATACAAGTGGCTCATAACCTTGTTGCCCACAACAAGATGAAGCGTGTTGAGCCTTATGGAAATTACCTAGAGCAATTGGTAAAATAGAATGTGATATCTCTTGTATATTGCAGGACAAATGATTAGATTGTTGATATTTTACAAATCCATTGGCAAATGCAAAGTTTGTTAAATTTTAGTTTATGCTTGAGCTTTAGGATGTTGTCATTATGAAAAACTGTTATGCTAATGTCACCTCCTTATTCTCCAAGTTTTATTTATAGGGGGGTATTGGAATGTGTAAATCCAACTCGAAGTGAAGCAATCGGCTAACTCACTGAATGATCCCGACCAAGTCAATTGGGACTAATTGGATACATATCAACTGGTCAAGTAACCCATTGGGTCTAAGTGATGCAAGATTTGAGATCCAAACTAATCGAACGGGATTTTCCTTGACTAATCAAGTTTGACCATATCAACTGTGATTTGTGGGAAATTGGTAGATACTCGAGTATAAATCACTTAGCTCATTTTTTCCAAGGAAAACATTGTAGGATTCCTCCCTCTTCCCCGAAGTATCCAAATGGAGGACAGTTCAACTACCAGCCACTATAGTGATCAATAACCTAACTAGACTCAACTAGACTCTAACTTCAGTTGAACTAGAATGGAGGACCTCAAGCTAAACACCACCTTGAAATAATTGTTTGAACCAATTGAGCTAACCCAGTAGGCTTAAGTAAATAAATGAGCTCACGTAGTGAGCAACATGGTGAATTGTGATGATCATTATATTGTATGTCATGTGCTTTGGTGTTATAACAATGTCTTTAGACACCACCAATGCCTAGCTTGGATGTGTAAGTCTACTTCTATAATGCACCTATGAATTCCCACAAATTGATTATCAACCTCCTAAAGTTTGTGTAACATCAATCACTACTAAAAAAGACATGCTCCCCACAATCTTTCCCTCCATTGAAATTCCAAAAACATTCTAGGTAATTCATTACTCCAAAACATTGTCAAGGTACTCGGTATATGCCACCACCCTAAGGACATTATTTTCAACTTGTAATGTTGACCTATGTGCTAATGATTCAAAGGTTAAGTTGTTAAATTTTTAATTAAATAAAGTACCAAGGCAAGTGTTTCTCTTCCCTAGGCACCTAAGGGGGAGAAAGTGCCTAATGTGGGTCCTAGTCAAATTAATTTGTGAGATGCAAATTAAAACATAACTTTATGACTAAAGTGAGGGTGAGTGAAGAGACACCTAATCTCAGCCACTCATCTAATCTAATCTCAACCGTTAGATTAGAAAACCCCTCACCTTCCCTCATGAGGTCGATTAGGGCAAGAGGGCGCACCCATTGTGGG
>SNQJ01S0040511.1:25319-47258 GCA_010110895.2 Picea sitchensis | reverse complement strand
TGCTATTGTTGCTTTAAATGTTTCAAAAATTAAAAAAAAATGAATATTTTTGTATTTTTTTAAGTTTGCCGATTTTTACGAAACGTTGTTTTCTGGACCCCGGCGATTTTTTCCCCGAAACGATTTTTACAACATTGGTTTATACATTTCAGAGTTCATAGATGACAGTTATCTCTAGGTTGCTAAGTGTATGACAAAATTTGTGCATGCTGATTTTGTCATTAAATTTCTACATGGTATGAGTTACAGTGAGCAATGAGATTTTTGGACAAGATTTGAAGGGGGGAAACTTGATTGTTTGTTTTCCATTAAACAGTTGATAGGGAGATGGCTGTTTGCATCAAGTATGAGGACTGGTTGGATGGGATTTCCAACTATTTGCAATGGAAAGTCAGGATGTCGGCTATTCTCACGGAGAACAAAATTTGGAGCTTTGTGTTAGAAATAGGGAAAATTCAAAACAATAACGCCTTTAAAATTTTTCTGTTTACTAGATCAACATAAACAAGGAAACATACAAACATATCTGAACCAAATAAATATTTCTGAGTATGAAACAAATAAATCTGAAACATATAAGAAACAAACAGATCTGAAACAAATAATTATTTTTGAGTATTTGAAACTAATAAATATTTCGGAGTATAATAAAACACAAACAGATCCGAAATTCTGAGTATGATAAAATAACTTTTAGCTTACCTCCTGAATGATAGATGTACCTGACACACATGTGAATGTAAGCCTCTGTAAATATGCTCATATTAAGTTCAGGTTCATGGATCAAAACCTCTTAGGGTTTGATCTCTGTCAAAGAGAAATGTAGGACAGTTTTGCCAATAGGTAGGAAGCCCCAAGGAAGACACCAATAACCCAAAGTCTTGAACAACAAATGATCTCAAACAGGAAAATCTCCAATCAACAATGATAGTACATGAATGGATCTGGATAGATGAGAAAAATGGAACAACAAACCCTCTTACTCAGTAAACTGGACTGCACATAGAGAAAACCCCCACAGGGGACTCAAGATACTCCAAGTGGCTGCTAGAGGAGGTAAGTACAGCCAAGGAGGGTGCCTAGAAAGTGACCGCGACTTCTCCACACACAGATCCGTGACCAGAGAGGGAGATGACAAGCATATAGGAGGTCCGACAGTTGGGTAAGGAGCAAAACTAACACTTAAATGTTAAAACATGTCCGATAGCTAGATAAGGGACATATCTGAAGTTGAAGACAGATCTGGCAGCACTCTTTACCTTAGAGGAGACTCATCCAGCACAAATCCACATAGAAAACTTCCAGCCAATAAAATTGCAGCACTGAGATGAAAAGCAAATGAGGAGGCCGCAACAATCAAGTCGGAACAATCACTGAGGTAGCCGTAACTTGTAGAAGGATGAGAGCGTGAGTGTGTAAGAAAAGAATAGGAAGGGTTCTAATTTATAGTTGGGGAGAGGGGTTTAGGGCATTAGAATAATAATTTATTATTGACATATTATTAATATAAATATTAATTAATATTCTAATTTCATATTAAAACCCCAATCATAAAATTAAAACCCCAATCACACAAAATGAAACCCAATCTCATAAACCAAGAGGGAAAGACAAACCAACATGGGTTTCATGATAACATGAAGTCAAGGGGGTGGTTCCTTAATGGAAAAACATGTCCACATGAGTCTCATGGTGACCTATAAACTTTATCATCACTGCATAAGGGGGTACATCACACAATGTGGTCATGCCCATCTTCATAGATTCTCCTAGGTCTCATGGACCATCCCGAGAGAGAGGAAGAGGATCACGCATCAACCAATGTTTCCAGAGCGCGGAGCGAAGCGGAAACGTTTTTAGGAAGCAGAGCGTCATTTTCAAAAATTCCTCTGGAGCGAAGCGTCTCGGAAGCGTCTATTATATATATATATACACATTTTTATATATATTGCGTTTATATTAAAAAAACATGCTGAAAGACAAATTAGCTGCAGGATGTATGAAAACATGCATATTTGTACATTGTAACATTAAAATGGCATCCATAGTAATAAGTAGTAGTACATCAATGATTAATCATTTGAGCATCAACCATCTAGAATTTAGCAATTATAAACTTACAAACCAACATACAAATTTTTAAGCCATATAATAGAAAGTAGACCATTAAGTTATGGAATGAAATCAGTCATCTAGCAACTGTCAACAATAACATGAGTCATGACCAAATAGTTATGATTACAAAATAGGCCATCTGCACTGAATTATGAAGATCGAAAGGTCCAAAACAATAAAGTTTAAATTGTGCTAGACTCTAGTGTCTAGTTGCTAAATGCTGTGAATCTAATCTATCATCTATAGACTGACATGTAAAGTAATGAAGCGCCCCATGGAGCTTCCTGTCACTAAACCATTTTGTAACTCTCCAAGTCACATTTTTTTGCAACATCTTTGAAGTACAGGATTGGTTTCTTGGGTTAATTGTGCTAATCAATTTAAGGTAATTCACACTTCCTCTCTAATCCATAATGACTTAGCTTAATTGACTTTAGGGTTTCCCCCTAGGATAGGGTAGTTTCCTAAGTCCTTAGTCTGAAGTCATAGAAACCGAGCCAGTGTAAGATCCATAGAGAGCAACTGTATAACAAACCATGAGAGCAACTCTATAACAACATTTAGTACAGATTTTTAGCACAGTCCACAGTGTCCAATTACCATATTTAAGTCATAGAATCAGAGCCAAGGTAAAGTTCCACAAATGTTGTTAAAGAAATAGAAGAATAGAGCAATATGCCAACAAGATTCATTAGGAAGCGCCCATTTTGCACCCCGGAGCGAGCTTCCGAAATCCAAAAGCGGGCTTCCGAATTTCGGAAGCGGGCTTCTGGAGAAGCTTCCATGGAGGATTCGCTCGAAGTGGGGTTCCGAGGGTGGAGCGGGAGGAAGCTTTCGGTAACTATGACATCAACACATCTTGGTATTACACCAAGATCTACCTGGTCAAAGACCAGGTTGCCCCAGAACATATCTGGGGGCCCTAGAACACATCTAGGGTCTTATCCACCAAGGTACAAGACCAAGGATCAACCCATGCATTAAGAAAAGGTTCCTTGGAGCACATCCAAGGGGCCCTAGACACATCTAGGGACTTATATCAACCACCAAGGAACACATCCAAGAATCAATCCAAGCACTGGGCAAGGATTCCCTGGAACACATCCATGGGCCCTAGAACACATCTAGGGTCTTTACTGTGGTAGATGACTGGGGGCCCTCACAAGGGTCTTTTGCCACGACACTCACTGCTTGGTCTCATACCAAGAAACCCCAAGAGTGTGCTGGGGGCCCTAGTCCACAACTAGGATCTTATGTCATCCTCCAGGAGAATGGCTCTTGCAGCTGCACTAATTTCAACACTTTGTCAGCACCATAGTAGTTGTTCCATCAACAAACCCTATAGCTTTGGATTTACATGAGGTAAAGGAGGCCAAACCTCAGAGGCTTATTCTGGATGGGGTGAAGGACCACCTTATCCCACACTTGGATCAAAAGAAGACAACCAAAGAGATGTGGGATGTAGTTAAAAACTTGTATGAGGCGAAGAATGAAAACCAGAGGATGGCCTTGAAGGATAAACTGCATGATACCAAGATGGGTAAGGGGGAGAGTTTGTCTTCTTATCTTACTCGAGTAGCTCAAGTGAAAGATGAGCTGGTTGCAGTTGGGGAGGTCATATCAGTTTTAGAGTTGGTGAGGATAGCCTTGAAAGGATTCACCAAGGAATGAAAAGTCTTCGTGAAGTGTGTGGTGGGTCGTGAGCATCTTTCAGATTGGAGCAGATTGTGGGACGATTTCACTCAGGAGGAGATTCGAGAAGGATCTCAAAGCAATGGACAGAAGGGAGATGGAGCTGATGAAGAGAATGTTGCTCTTGCTTCAAAGGGCAAGGGGAAGAAGAAAGGAAATTCCGGAAGGGACTTGAGTGAAGTTAGATGTTACTGTTGTAACCAGTTGGGGCACCTTGCTTCTCAGTGTCCTGAGAAGAAGAAGAAGAAGAAGAAGGAACAGGAGGGGCCTGATACAACTACTACAGTAGCCATGGAGGACTTTTCTTCCAAGTTTGATAAGTAATTTTCTTTGGTTACTCTAGTATCCAGTGTTGGTAATGGAGGATTTGGGGGTGATATGGATTGTTGACAGTGGAGCCTCTTGTCACATGATGAGAATCTGGCGAATATTCCTTATTATCACAGAGATAGGTCCTGACTGGTTGGTGGAGAGTGAAGGAGGTATGGTACGAGCCATATGTGGAGTTGGAAGGGTTAGATTCTGACTCGAGTATGGAGGATTCCTGGAGCTTGATGGAGTTCTCTTTGTTCCAGGGTTGAGGGTTAACTTGCTCTCAGTCTTCGCCTTGGAGAATGCTGGATATTGTACATTGTTCAAGAGGGGACATGTATTTATCTACAAGGAGGGAGCGGAGCCGGTTGAACCATAACTGATTAGTGATCGGGTGGATAGGTTGTACATGTTGCGAGGACAACCTTCGGGTTATGATTCAACGTCGGATGAGGAGTAGGAGGCTCCTGAGACTGTGGTGGGCCCAAGGATTCAGTCTTGCATTTCGAGAGAAGAGAGGGAGTCTCTTCTGAGCAGCGATAGGAGGCTCAACTGGTGTGATCGAACCAATGCTCAAAGTGGAGCGGATTCTCCTTGAAGCTCAGGGTTTAGAGTGGTTGTCAGGAGAAGATCTTCTGGTTCGAGTTATGTGCAGGTGTTGAGGTTGGCTCCAGGTTCAGAGGGAGCTTCTACTGCGAACAATGTGATGGGACCTGATGATGGTGATGGCAGCGAGTACATCCCTCGCTAAGAGGGAGTGTTAGCTTTTATAGCTCGGGAGGTACTCTACATGTTTGTCTTGTATGCGGAAGTAACCTTATATTTGCACTACTAGACACTTGACTTTGTCATGGGTTTTTATAAAGTTTTAATAAAGTGGTTCTTTTATTAAAGTGACTTTTTAATGATGTGTACCTTCTAATACTAAAGTGACTTTATTTCATAAAGTGCACTTATGTTATAAAGTGAAAGTGTACTTCAATATTTTAAGTGATTTATTTTGGAGGGAATGAATCATGTCCCTTGATGATGTAAAGGTAAGATTAGATCTTGGCCTTTGGATTTAGGGATGGGGAAGGTGAAAAGACACTTGGAAGGTGAGAGGTCATTTTTGAATTATAAGAGAATGCATTGGGTAGTGTGCAAGACACAATGAGAAGAGGAGATTGAGAGATTTCCGAGAGAGCTTGAGAGAGGAAAGTGAGCAGGGAATTTTTGGCATGGATTCCAAGGAAGATTGGGCACATTTCCCAAGGGAGAAATTTATGTTTAGAAGAGGCTGAGATTTATTGCTGAAGACAGGCCGTACTGTACGGATCCGTACAAGTCGTACAACAACAAGTTTGGGACGGAAATCGAGGTAAGTGTGAGCATGGTTTTCGAGGCAGCTTTTGGTGAATTTTTTGTTGGAGGTCGGCCGTACAGGAGTGAAGGTACAACAGCCTGTTGTGGGCACAAATATCGAGGTGCTGATTTCAGCAAGGCCGTACAACTGTACGGATTTGTAACGTTTTTGTAGGCAACAGATTTGTGGGACTGTTGGGTGTTGTGAGTGATTCTCTTGGCTGCTAAATGTAATTTTGCTGCTGATATATCTTTCTTGAAGCTAATAAAATTTCTCTCTCTCTTTGGGTTTCCCCACATTGGAGTTTTCCCTGGCTGGTTGCCTAAATTTCTGAGTATTGCATGGATGTGTGATCGTTGTTCATTGTGTTTATTCCGCTGCAAAAGTACTTGGCAATGTGTATTTATGCTCATAATATTTTCTGAATGTGGGTTTATACATTTCAGAGTGCATAGATGACAGTTATCTCTAGGTTGCTAAGTGTATGACAGAATTTGTGCATGCTGATTTTTTCATTAAATTTCTACACATAAGTCCTCAAATGATGTCCCCAAGGGATGACCATGCCCACATATCAAGCTAGGCACCTCTATAAAGCGTGGAAAGTGACCCTCAAGTAAAAATAAGACATAAAACTCTCCAACGGCTAGTATGATGTCCACACGTGTGAGGTTGACCCTCATATCAAGTAATAAATAGCTCAAAAAGTGATGAAATGAGAGAGCGCTGTAGGATATTCAATGTGGCATGACAAGAGGAGACCCATGCACGTGGAAATAGCTCAAAAGTGCCTCAGACAATGTGACTGGTGCCTTGGGATATGTGAATTGCCTCAATATTTGTGAGGCTTCCTTGGGAAGCATGAAACTGTACGAGCATCTGAAAAATCATCTCCAAGAATCCATGGCCAAAGTGTGACATATACATAAGATTGGGGTCCATGCTTAGGCATAAGTTAAGTGTGCTTCAAATAAGTATGATTACTTTTACAACATGAGCAACACTTTTACATTACATACAAAGAAGTGAGAGAGGCTAGAAGCTCCCCTAGATTATGTGTTCTAGTAGATCCATCCCAAGACCCTTGCATATCCACTCAGGTCATAAATGGCCGACATGGTGCAAACTTAATGCTACCAAGGGGAAGTTAGCCTAAGCCAAAAGAGCAAGGACTATCTTGAAATGGGGATTAAATAAACGGGCCATGACCGACCAGAAGTCGTTTGGAGAGACCACTTAGGTCCCACACTATTACATAGATCATCTAAGCATGGTCCAATACAATACATAAGTACAAAGATAACCACACTTTTGGTTCATCATGATACAATGAAACACATAATCTGCTCATATGATGGATCACATCTGGCGAAAAAATATAGGGTGCACTGAAATGAATCTGAGGTGTAACAAGTATAGAGGAGGAAGTAGTAAAATGTTTTGTACAGGAACAGCATACTTCCATATACACCTTTTATATAAATCTTTAAATCCTGGTTTATGCTGCTTGATTTAAAATTTGTGACTCTTTCAAGTTTCATATTATGAAAGTACATACCACCTTTTCCTGTATTGAATGAATGGTGTAGATTCTTTTTCACATTTGGTTCCTTTTCAATCTAGAATTGATCATTTAAAGCTCCTAGACTAAAAAAGTTGGCAACATGCTTCTCCCATATTTCAAGTAGCTTGTAGGCTTAGTATGTAGCCATAAGCTTTCAACTGCTGCCAACTAAATAAATTTGTCTGGCAATTACAATATGGGCTACACATTGTTTTTTTTATATTGATGCATTGTCTACCATTCAGGTCTCTGGTTTTCCATGATTTTATTGCCAAATGCCTGACAAAGGAGCCTCGGCTACGGCCTACAGCTACTGAAATGCTGAAGGTAATACTGTCTATATCCGCATTATGTCAGCCCAATTTGTCTAAGCATTTTGGTTTTTGTGTTTCAGAAAAGCAAGATTTGCTGAGGATATAAGACCTCAATTACGGCACAACATGAATTTCACACCAATACATATCCTGTAAAGAGCAACATTATAATGTACATCTTAACCTTAATTCACAGCACAAATTCATCGAAAAATGCAAGGGAGCTGCTGCTTCCATGTTGCCCAAAATAGAGATTGCAAGGCAGACAAAAATTGAAATGGCTGCACAAGCATTTACCCAAGGGCCAGGAACATCATCTTCAGGTGGTGGAGTAAGTAACTTGGAATTCGTAGCCTGTAATTGAATGCAGTAAAGAGGCAAATACTTATACAATTCGCAATCTACTATGTAATCGTAATCTGAGCATACCAGTCTTAAATTCATTTACCTGCAGCAATGGTCATGGGAGAAAGGACAGACATTGAAAATGAATGAAAATTATGGAGGAACAGTGCTGATAAAATCTGATAAAGGTGCCGTTTCTGAAGTAGCAGATGACCTCACTCCAGCCGGCACTGCTGAAAGGTCCCCAACAGGTCCTAATGAAGAGGCACATGCAGAAGGTAAGGCTACTTTTTTCCACTTTACCGCTTTTCCTGTTTTTCCTTTAATCTAAATGTGAATGTTAGTAAAATTATAAATAACAGGATGGATAATGTTTAGGATTGAACAAATTGAAATTGACTATTGGATGGTGCCCATCATATTGATTGCCAGAAGTAATACTTGGCAGTTCTTAATGAGAAATTTAATTGCTATTGTGTTTTGCAATTCACAATGCTACTTGAACTTAAAGAGTTTTAGTATCTTAACCTGTTTGTGCCCCATGTTTTCCATGAGTCTTTTCTGTGAAACTGAGCACTAAGGTATTTATGACAGATGTGGCCCTTGCAATCAGCTTTTGCTGCCACCAATAAGACCTTACTGCTTGTTAGCACAAATTTTTACCCTCCAATCTAAGCTGATATATATGTTAAGACAGTGGTAAAAACTAGGCTAATTAAAGGAGTAAGGCCCCAAATTGTCACTGACCAAACCCCTCTCCGTTTGGGCTAGTGCTTGCTTATTATTATTAATATTTTTATTTTTTATTTTTTATTTTTATTTTATTATCTGAAGTATCCGTTTCGATTTTTATGAGCCTTGGGACTTCTTCTGTCCCAAAATTCACTTCTATGTAGCTGCCAGGTTTTATTACTTCTTTTTTCTTTTTATACATGTCATGCATGTCAAAGATCTTTTCTAAGGAAGTTATTCCTCTAGGGGCTGGATTCTTTATGGGGTTATCTTCCTCAACATAATCTTTTCCTTCTTCTTTATAACTGACATTGAAACCGGAGAATTCCTGAACATTATGAATGAATCTTAAGATTTGCTCATCATCTCTGAAAACTTGCCAATGATCAACATTATCTGGAACTGAAGGTCTAAAGATTATTTTCAACTTTCCTTTTTCTTTTATTAGATCTTCTAAAGGTTGGAGGGTTGAAGCTGCAACTGCCAAACTGTCAGCTAAACTGTTTTGATCCCGAGGAACTGAAATGAGATCTATAGCATCAAATAATTCTATGGTATCCCAAATTGCATTTCTGTATTTTTTTAATCTTTCACTTTTGCATGCAAACTTATTTTTCACCTGGAGAATGACTAAGTCTGAGTCACCCTTGATGCTTAATATTTTGATCCCCATGTCTTTTGCAATTTCTAGACCAAGTAGAAGTGTTTCATACTCAACCACATTATTTGTTGCATCAAACTCTAATCTAAATGCAAATTGTAAGACTTTCATGTTGGTGAAACTAGAACAATTCCTGCCCCTTTTCTTGATCTTGAATGTGCACCATCATAGTTCATCTTCCAAGCTTTATTACTTTTCTTTTCATCCTTAAATTTTTCTTCAGTTGCTGCTAGGAAGTTTGAACAAATTGAGAAATTACCCATGTCAGACATTTGGCATAAGAACTCATTGAATGGCTCTTTAGGATATTTTATGTGATACTTTCTTTCTGTTTCTCTAAAAAGTCTAAAATTCTCGGTTGATGGAGGAGGGTATGGGATAGTTGCAAAAATCAAATCCATATTTAGGCAACCTCTCATGTGAGCTCCCCATTTTCTTGAGAGAAGCATACCCCAAGCATCTGGCACATCGATTACAAGCACATCCATCTTGAAAGCAAATTCTGGGTGGAAAGCTAGCTTGACTGACAAATCTATGATAATCCCATGGGTTTCAATTTTCCTGGAATCCATGGCACACACATTGTGATAAGTCCTTGTAACTTTAAGGTCCAATCTTTGCATAATTCCCTTAGTAATGATGTTGGATGAAGCTCTGGAATCATACATACAATTATGAAACCACTGATCATTTATTTCTAGAGACACAAAGAAAGGGGGATTATGTTCTTTGGTTCTATCTCTGCTAGTCAAAACCACTAGAGGGTCTTCATGATGTTCCTTTACTTTTTCTTGATTTTTAACCACCACCTTATCATTTGGAACATTTATTGCTTTAAGTAGTTTTTCCTTTTGTGAAGGAATTTTCAAAAGATCTGACACTTGAACCAACACTTTTGCATTTGAAATCCAATTAACTAAATCAACAGTTAGATCAGTAATTGGAGGAGGATTAGTTACCTTGGGAAAGTTCACTTGAGACTTGTTTGCACCATCTCTCCCTTTTCTTTGGTAGACTATTCCTTTATGTCTGTCCATCTCTAAAATCTGCTTATTTGTGGGCTTGTGTCCATACAACTTTGTAACATTATCATACTCTTCAACCCCTTCATTTGCTTGCTCACTTCTTTCTTGCATTTCAACCCAATAATCCATTGACAAAGGGTGAGTTTCACCAAAGTTGTTTATGTGGTTAGAGCTTCTTGATTGTCCCACAAAATTGTTTGTTGGAGGGAGGCCTTGTTCATTTATTTGACAAAATATTGGGCAAGTGGATTCTTCATGAAAATCTTCACATGCTCTACAAAAGGGTGGTATTCCTCATTTACCACATTATTCGACTCCAACTGATTAGGTGGCCTTTGCTCTTGTGGAGGACCTTTCTTTTGCCATCTTTCATTATTAGGCCTCGGTTGGAATTTGTTATTTTGTTACTTATCATACTAGGCCAAGTTGACTAGGAATTGCCAGTTTAACTAGAGTAGAACCCTAGGTTGAGTCATTTTGGTCCAAAATCAGCTAGACCTAGCTAGGTCTGGTCAAACTAGTTATACTTGGGTTTACCCAGTTAATTCTAGAAAAATCCGCTAGGTTTGATGGATCAAACTTGGGTTGTGATTCGTTTCTCATATTTTGTGGCATTGATTTTACTTCCATTAACATAGAAAAGGTTATTGTGCTCGGGGGTGGCATATATGAATGGCTATGGTTGGGTGACAATGATGTGACATTGTCTATGGTTAAACAAGCATATCAAAATTTTAACATGGTATCAGAGCTGGTTTCCTTCATAACAATTTAACCGCTGGAAGGAAGATCCTCAGTTTCCCCCATTGTCAAGCTCATTGAGCACTTACTGAACCCACCAAGACGGTCGCCTAAGTAGGGCGCATCTTTTCCCCTGATCAGATTTGCAAATTTCTGAAGTTGAGAAATTAGGGTTTTCTCATAAAACCTTAGGTCAAGGCGTCTAGCACTTAAAGGATGAGTTGAAGTTGATTCCTAGAGAAAGGAGGTCGCCTTGGCATAGCGTACCCATTGGTAAGTACAATTTCCATTTCTACAAAATATTAATTTTTCGTCATATTTCCAGTGCCCAGGGAAAAATGACTATTAGTACTAAGCTTGATGAAAGGCTTGAGGGTGTTGACAATTTCCAAGCATGGAAGTATATAGTGATGCTCATTCTAGAGGAAAATGATCTACAAGGTTTTATTGAAGAAGTTGTAGAGCCAGAGGGAGATGAAGCTAAGTCAAAGCACAAGAAGAATTTGGTTAAGGCAAAGAGGATCATTGCAGATTCTATCAAGGATCAATTGATCCCAAATGTCTCATCACTGAAGATCCTGAAACAAATGTTTGATGCCTTATCCCGATTGTATGAAGGAAAGAATATCAACCGAAAGATGACCTTGAGGACACAACTCAAGAATGTGAAGATGCAGAATTCGAAAACCATTCAATCTTATTTCACAAGGGTGTCTCAAATCAAAGAACAACTTGAAGCTATTGGAGACACAATTGAAGAAGCGAAGCTAGTAATGACTACATTGAATGGTCTCCCAAAATCTTGGGAATCATTTATTCAAGGAATCTATTCTAGAAGAAAGATAACGAAGTTCAGCAGGCTGTGGGATGATTGCATTCAAGAAGAAGCTAGATTGCCAGCAAGAGAAGAGAAGTTGGGCAATGATTATCAAGCTCTAGAAGTACATGCAAGAAACCGAAAGAGAAGGAAAGAGGATCATCCCCCTGAGAAGTGTCAAAGGTCACAAAAGTCTCAAAAGGATTACTCAAGCTACAAATGCTACAATTGCCAGAAGATGGGACACATTGCAAGAAATTGTCCTCTCAAGAAAGAGCAGGTCAGAAAAGGACCAAATAAGAGACATCATGCTCATGCCGTAGAAGATGATGAACCTGCTCAAAAAAGAATAAAAGATTATGATTCAAGTGAAGAACATGTATTGATATCAGCTCTTACAGGAACGATCACTCATGGAAGTGACGCATGGCTTGTTGATAGTGGTGCTTCTAAGCACATGACCGGTTACAAAGATTCTCTCTCAAATATGGTTCAGAAAGATTCACCTCATAAGGTGAAGCTTGGTGATGACTATCAATATCCCATCAAAGGAGTAGGAGAAACCTCCTACAAGTTAGACTCCGGAAAACCCTTGAAGATAAAGGATGTCTTGTATGTACCCGGTTTGAAGAAAAATCTCTTTTCCATCTCAGTGTTGGAAGAAAAAGGATTCAGAGTCGCTTTTATTGATGGTGAAGTTCTCATGTGGCCAAGAGGAAAGACTCTTGATGATGCTATTGTGATTGGTGTCCAAGAAGGAGGTCTATACAAGTTCAAGGGACACTCAGATTCAACATTAGTACACAACACAATAAATCCAAGTGAGTTATGGCATAGACGGTTCACTCACTTACACTACAAAGCATTACCAATCGTAAGCAAGATGGTAACAGGTTTGCTAGAGATTCAGGTGGATCATGAAGGAACATGCAAAGGATGCCCACAAGGAAAGAACGTGAAGAATCCATTTCCAAGCAGTGATAAAAAGCCAAAGGAGTTTTGGACATTGTGCATTCAAATGTGTGTGGATCGATGTCAACCATTTCACTTAGTAGGTATGCATATTATGTTTCATTTATTGATGATTTCTCACGTAAGACTTGGATTTATTTCTTAAAATCAAAAGGTGAAGTATTTAGCAAATTCAAAGAATTCAAAGCTCTTGTAGAAAATCTTTCTGAAAGGAAGATAAAGATTTTGAGGTCAGATAATGGAGGAGAGTTCACCTCAGATGACTTCAAAACATTCTATAGAGAAGTTGGGATTAAGTGGGAGCTCTCTAGTCCCTACAATCCTCAGCATAATGGTGTAGCAGAAAGAAAGAACTGTACGATAATGGAGGTAGTAAAGACCATGATTCACGATCAAGACTTTCCTATGCACCTATGGGCAGAAGCAGCCAGGACTGTTGTTTATGTGCAGAACAAAAGTTCTCACCATGCACATGGGAACAAGACACCAGAAGAAATGTTTACAGGAGGAAAGCCAGAGGTCAACCACCTGTGAATATTTGGTTGTCCAGTATATGTGCATGTTCCCAAGGATAAGAGATCAAAGCTGGATCCTTCAGGCAAGAAGAGTGTATTTGTTGGATATAGTGAAACATCAAAGGCATATAGAGTCTACATCCTTGGTTATAGACATATCGAGATTAGCAAAGATTTTACCTTCGATAAGGATGTAGCCTTCCGTAGATCAAGGAAACATCATACAAATGAGATCCATGATGAGGAGTCTGAAGCTCCTAGAGTTGCAGACTCAGATGTTGGTAACGATGTTGTGCCAGAGGAGCATGGTCTAGAGGACCATGACATGGCAGAACCACAAAGACCTACAGAAACGATGACAAAGAAAATAAGACCAACTTGGGCTTGTGAGATTATTCAAGATGTCGAGAAGTATGGTGCTTCAGATGGATCTCTCAGAGAAAGAAAGAAACCTTGACCATATTCCAGTTACGTGATATCATTGATGCTGAGCCTACTTGTTATGAAGAAGATTCAAAGAAGAAAGTATAGAAGGATTGCATGATTGAGGAATACCAGTCCATCATTAAGAATGATGTATGGGATGTGGTTTCGAGACCAAAGGAGAAATGAGTTGTGAGTTCCAAATGGATTTACAAGACGAAACACTCAACAGATAGCAGTATCGAGAAATACAAGGCAAGGTTCGTGGCTCGTGGATTCTCCTAGAAAGAAAGAATAGATTATGAGGAGACATTTTCTCCTGTGGCAAGATACACTTCGATTAGAGCTATACTTGTGATAGATGCAGTAATGAAGTGGAAGGTACACCAGATGAATGTGAAGACAACTTTTCTGAATGGTGTAGTAGAAGAGGAAGTGTATGTGGAGCAACCACAAGGTTTTGAGACACATGACATGCAGTCACATGTGTTCAGGTTAAAGAAAGCCTTGTATGGATTGAAGCAAGCATCGAGGGCATGGTATAGTAGAATTGACAGTTTTCTGATGAGCTTGGGCTTTACCAAGAGTAAAGCAGATCCTAACCTTTACTACAAGGTTGAGGATAGTGGACCAGTGATATTACTATTATATGTGGATGACCTGTTTCTAATAGGGGACGAGAAGCTCATCACAGAGTGCAAGAGAAAGCTTGCATCTAAGTTTGAAATGAAAGATCTGGGTATGATGCATTACTTTTTGGGTCTAGAGGTGTGGCAGAAACCAGATGAGATTTTCCTATGCCAAGGTAAATATGTGGTAGAAATCAGGAAGAGATTTGATATGATGGATTGTAAATCCATCACCACACCAATGGTGATGAACCTGAAGTTATTGAGTGATACTTCTTCAGAGATAGTGGATGTCACCATGTACAGGAAGATGATTGGTTCGTTGATGTATCTAACGAACACTAGACTAGATATATGCTTTGCGGTGAACACTTTGAGTCAGTATATGGTTGAACCAAGACGTGTTCACTTGGTTGCAGAAAAGCATGTGTTGAGGTACCTGAAAGGTACAATTGACTATGGAATTTGATATGTTTCGGATCGTGAGATAAGCCTACAAGGCTATATTGATTCATATTGGGCCAGTAATGTCACAGAGCGTAAGAGTACATCTGGATGTTGCTTTAGTTTGGGATCAACTATGATCTCATGGTTTAGCAAGAAGTAGACTGGTGTGGCGCTCAGTACAACTGAGGCAGAGTATATAGCAACGTGTTCTGCTAGCAGCGAAGCAGTGTGGCTTCGGAAGGTGTTTGCTAGATTGTTTGATCTCGAGTTAGAGGCGACTTCTATCTGGTGCGACAACCAGAGTTGTGTGAAGTTGTTAGAGAACCTAGTGTTTCATGACAAGCCCAAGCATATCGAGATCAGGTACCATTATATCAGAGATATGGTGCAGAAGGGAGCAGTGAAGCTCCAGTATGTCGCTACAAATGAGCAGATAACAGATGTGTTGACCAAGCCTCTGTTAAGGGTGAAATTTGAATACTTCAGGGACAAGCTTGGCGTGGTCTAGAATGACACCCCTCGTAAGAGGGAGTGATGAGTCACATATGCGATTCTTGGGGAAGTAGCTTGCAGAGTGTGGCAGCAATGGGTGGTCATTTACAGGCACATTACTGACTATGGCACATGTCAACATGACCTCGCACAAGGTCAACAAATGTCGAGCCTTCGAGGCTGGCTAGTTTCCCAGCTTTTCAAGCTGGAGGGCCAACCTGTGTGGTTGGAGGTGTTTCCTAGCCTTGGGCTAGATGGGTAGTGTGTGCGCACTACATCGCCTAACCCTCGTGGTTAGATGCCCAGTCACTGTGGGCTAGATGCCTGGTGTGCCAACCAGAAGAACTAGCTCTAGGGCTAGTTGCCAGATTCTGTGAGTTGGCGAGTTGCAGTTTCACATACTCCGTTTGGATTGGGTAGTAGCGCAGTTTTGTGTAAACTGGCTCAAGTGCATATTCCAGATTCTATGTGAGTTGGATGTTTGTTCCTAGTTATGTGTGAGCTGGATGTTTGTTTCTAGTTATGTGTGAGCTAGATGAAAGCCCTATAATGATATAAGGTTCGAGAGGACAATGAGGTTGTGCCCACTAGAGAGATGCTACATGTGTTGATGAGGCCCAAGATGCATGACTGTGACATGACCATTAGATCGTATGTGTGTGTGACTATGACAGAGCCTGTTTGGCTATGATGGTGATACTTGTGACATCATCTGTTTGATCATGAGATGGCTTGTGTGGCCATGCTACTTGAGACATGATCTGTTTGATCATGAGATAGCATGTGTGGCTATGGTGATGCTACATGTAGACTGGTCTGCAAGACCATGTGAGTCTTTCCCATGCAATGTGAGATGGATGGATGTGTTTGAGACCATTACATGAAAAACATCTTAGTTAATACCTCAGTAGCTAAGAGGGAGTGTTGATGTTTTGGTAGTTGCGGGAGGTATTGATCTCCATGTGTAACCTTTGTACTTAGAATAGAATATTTCGAGAGTAAGAGAACCATTAAACAGATGTGTGAAAACCCTAGAAGAAAAGTCGGCCCAAAGAGAATAATAATAAAGAATTAGAAGGCCCCAGAAAGAGAAGTCGGCCCCACCTGGAAAAGTCACTTGGACAGCTTAGTATAAATAAGGAGGCGCCTTAGCTCATTTGGACACACTCACTCACTCACTCAACTAGTGCTCAAGTATAAGGAGCAGCAACTGCAACAGAAGGAGGCGCAAGTCTAGAGAGAGTAGTGCAATGGTTGTCGTGGAGTATTCTCAGTCTTTCTGGTATCTCTCTTGTGTGCTTCTCTTGGTAAAAGGTACGCTTCTATTAGTAGAGGTACATTCTCTTGGTATTGTGCTGCTGCTGCAGCAATGGTGTTTCTGGTTAGGGTTTATCTGTGGTGGACTTGCCGGAATTATTCTATCTAAGAGAAGGTTACTGTGCTCGAGGGTGGCATATGTGAATGCCTATGGTTGGGTGACAATGATGTGACATTGTCTATGGTTATACGAGCATATCAAAATTTTAACATGATATACTTGGATATGTTGTTTTTGCATTATATGCAACGTTATGATGTTATGTTTCATGTCTAATCTAAAATCAATGCCAAAATATTTTAATTTCATGAGAATCTATTTTTTGTGTTTTTCTATATGTCGAGTCATTGACATGTTGACTGGTGTGTTTTGCTGAATTCGACGTCACGTTTCATTGGTGGGTCAAGATAGGTCCCAAATTGAGTCAACTTTCATAAGTTTTCTTAGTGTTACATGGGGATGCATTCTCAAGGAAAGAGTATGCACTCCCAATGCTACATGTTATTCACCAAGTTGCACTAGGATGGACTTGCGTTTGAGCCGCCAAAGATTGAACAATAACTTGCTCGAAATTCAGAGTTCAGAAGTCCAATTGGCCATTATGGCCCCCCATTGAGACTTAGACATGAACACATTACCCTAGAGTATTTTTTTAACTTGTTGATTATATTTTTCTTTTCAACAATTTATAATTTTCGAGTTTTTTCACTCAATTCCTCCAAAGCTGGAGTATGTAAGTCATTGTTAGGCCTTATCTTGGTCATCTAAGCCTAGTGTCTAATGTATATTACCATGTTAATCATCCTGCTAGAGTCTCATGGAAATGTGTTGAAGTCCCCTTTAGGTTTTTAAATGTTTTATGCAAAAATAAAATCGGGATATTTTAATTGTAAATAATTCCTAAGTTAAATAAGGGGTACTAGGAGGCATTATATTCCTTGAGGGTATTCGTTTTTGGATCTAAAATACCCACTTAAAATCAATTTTACTCACAAATGGTCAATTAAAAACAAATAAAAGACAAAAAATCAACAAATGCTATTTTTTGGGAAACATGTTGGAGACAGGTTTCAAGTTAACTCACCCTTACTTGAGTTCACTAAGTCTTGGTGGCACTTAAGAAGGAGTTTATAATGTCCCTTTCCGAGTAGGAACTCCCGAGAGGAGGGCTTAGTAGTCTAAACATCCCTGTTAGACTATAGTCAAGAAGATACAGGGGAAAACGGGGTCACTTGATGTTACTTCACTAGAGAATGTTATAATTTGAAAGTGACATTAAGTAAAAAGTGGGTAAAAGCACCTTTAACTGATTTTGAGCTAAAAATAGAAGGGCACATAAGTGAGAGAGCTAAGAATAGAGGTCAACAACGAATTAGGGTTTTGGAGGAGTATATGAGGAGGAAAAGCGACCTAATTCTTCATTATGCATCTTATGATTTGACAGTTGAGCTATGAGGAGATTACACATGTTCAGGCGAATCAGTGGAGATTGTGGATTCTAGGAGGAAGACACCAATGGGTTGATTTCGGTGGTGAGAGACAGACCCTAGTCACTGGGAAGATCATTCAGATCTTTCATCGTTTTGCAGCAACGGTTTACAGGTTCAGACAGCTAGTGCGCACTTCATCTGGAGGAGGGCACAAGTGCTGGGAAACATTGAGGGTTAGCTCGTCCCGCTCGGGGAGGATTCATAGATTTCCTTTAGACCCAGTTGAGAGGAAGGCAGGGTGCATCTTTTGATCTATTACTCGTCAGATTCTGACGAAAGATCCTCTTGGGCAGATCCGTTAGACAGTGAGGGTGCAACACTTGGGGAGGATACATTTAGGGTTTGCAAGAGATCATCGAATTAGATCCAGGAAAATTCTTTCGACCCATTACAGAGGATACCAGGGCGCTCAGTTTGAGACACATACAGCCAGATTCTGACGGTGGAATCACTAGGGCGTAACAGTTGACTAAAGGAGGGGCGTAACCCCCCAGGGGAACCCATCCGGGGTTCATACAGATCATAAGAGGGTCGATCTTCAGTTCAACAGACACTGAGAGGGTTTTGGAGGTCAGGGCGCATTGTTTGGAACAGATTCCAGTCAAATTTGAGGAGTTTAGCCACCAGGGCGAACATTCCACACTTGCAACAGTTGTCGTATGAGTTGTTGTAGCATGCAACAGTTCCTATCTCTCATCCATTGATCCAACATCATTCTTCTGGTTCAAGGTATTATTGCTTTAGCTTCTTTATTGTATTATGGCTGAGATCCATCTATCTCTGATCTAGTTGAGAGATTCATTTTATTTCACCGCATATGACATTGTATTTAGTCTTATTTCATAATACATAGATTGCAGTTGTTCTGCGTTCTTTCTCTTTTGCATGCTTGATTATATTTTGTTAAACAACTGTTCCACATGCAAAATCACCACGCATGTTAAAACTGAATTACTAAACGCATCCCGAAACCCGAAGTGTATCAGTTCCAGCAACAAATAATAGGTTGTTGAGGAATATATTCCGGTCTGCGGAATTAGGGATATTACAGTGGTATCAGAGCTTTAGTCCTGGCAGCATGTGAGTAAAGTTTCGATGAGTTCAACAAAGAAACCAGACCCAGAGGGTCGTGAGCATGTAGGTGACGAATATGTCACTTACAACAAACGTGGGGAAAGGAGGAGACCTAGGCCAGATTATCCCCCCTTTCCTCCTAGCTTAGAGGAAGAGGAAGAGGCGCATAGGGAAGTAGAGAGAAGGGCAGAGCATGAGGCAGAACGTGAGGCAGAGAGGATTATGGGAGACAAATATGACCCCCATGGACCCAGAGAAAACCCTCATGCAGGTATTCAACAACTTAGTGGTCAGTCAGTAGGCTATGACTCAGTTGTTGGCACAGATGGCCGATAGGTTGGCCACAGGGAGCACACAGGTCCCACATGCAGTGCAGGGGAACTCAGGTGCAGGCAACATACCCCATTCACCTACTTGCACATATACTTCTTCGAGTAGGACTCCCAGGCCATTATTCCCCAATTTCCAGAGGGCACCCCCAATAGCAGCACAACAGCTGATAGCATAGAGGAAACTCACGCAGGCAGAGGATATTGTCGAGTATAGGAGAGAGTATGCAACATTGGGACCGGATTTCCGTCAGGACATGACCCTAGTCGAGTATTGTGGACTTAGGTTTAGGAACTGTCCCAGAGATACTCATAGGGGAGGACAACAACAACAGCAGGGGCATAACATAGACTTCATCTGGAAAGTTGGTAAACTCACTATACCTTCTTTTGACGGATCATCCAAATGCATTGCCAGAGCTTGGGTACAAAAACTGGATATGTACTACAAGCTAAACCAGATGACAAAGACTGAGGCCATTAGTTTTGCTACCCTACATTTGTAGGGTGAGGCACATGAGTGGTGGCATCATGGACTGGTGACGTTGGGTCACAGTCACATCACTTCTAACAGAGAGTTCACAAAGAGGATCATGGACAGGTTTGATAGGAGGGATCCAAAGATCCATTTTAGGGACTTGGCTCAGTTAAGGTAGACTGGCACACTAGAGGCATTCATCACAGAGTTCCAGAGGGTAGCCATGCCAGTGACAGATATTTCAGAGCTTAGGTTGATCATTCTTTTCACAGAGGGGCTCACAGAACCCTTGAGAGGGTGGGTGAAGGCCTACAAGCCTCACACATTACAAAATGCCATCCTACGCACTAGAGATCTAGCAGACTCGGTGCCAAAAACTAAAAATTTCTCCAAACCCTTTGTGCCACAAAAGGATAGAGATAGGAAAGCCATTCTAGAGAGAGTGGAAGGGCAAGGAGAAGTTGGATGATTAGACGAGGCAACAACTTATGAGGAAGAAGCTCTGCTTCATTTGCAAGCACCCTTGGGTCCCCGACCACAGGTGCATGGGCAAGGGAGAAATCCATTACATAGAGGTGGTAGCAAACAATGATGAGGAGCTATTGCATGCGGAGGATCGGCCTCCCAAGAGACCTTCAACACCGGCAGGTACTCAACCATCGGTAGGAGTCATAGCGAACCTTTCTGGTATTCCCAGGTATGACACCCTTCGGATCAAAGGGACTATTTAGGGACAACGAGCAATTGCCTTAATAGATGGTGGGGCCACCCACAACTTCATTGATGCTTCATTGGTATCAAGGAAAAAACTTCAGATAGAGGAGTTTGAGGGGTTTGATGTTGCAGTAGCAGATGGCCACATAGTGTAGTGTATAGATAGAGTCTCAGACTTGGAGGTAAAGCTAGGTAACTACACCGTGAGAGACACATTTTATGTAGTTGACCTATCTGACACAGATGTGGTGTTGGGAGTCCAGTGGTTGATCACCTTGGGAAAGATCACAACCAACTACCAAACCCTTGAGATGGGGTTCAGAGACAGTGAGGGGAAGAGGATTGTGCTGAGGGGCATGTCGGCAGGGGCACACAAGACAGTTTCAACCAAGAGGATGGAGAGGATCTTCAGGCATGTGGAGGTAGCTTATGCAACACAGTTCTTGATCACCACACGAAGGGATTCAGATGGTCAAAAACAGTATCAAACAAAGATCAGGACTTTGTTGGGGCGGCATCAACCACCTGACAAGGGGTTTGAGCACACCATTGAGTTGGAGGAGGGTGCTAAAACCATGATTGCAACACCCTATCGTCATCCTCGGAGGTTCAAGGATGAGATAGAGAAAGCAATCAAGGAATTGCTAGTGATGGGACACA
This sequence comes from Picea sitchensis, assembly GCA_010110895.2. Classification (NCBI taxonomy): domain Eukaryota; kingdom Viridiplantae; phylum Streptophyta; class Pinopsida; order Pinales; family Pinaceae; genus Picea; species Picea sitchensis. The sequence goes on along the minus strand of SNQJ01S0040511.1, from coordinate 26,054 downwards.
TCAGACCCAACAGTAACCCATTCGCTTCTCCAATTGTCTTAGTCCTGAAGAAGGATGGTACCATGAGGATGTGTATAGACTATCGAGCGTTGAACAAGAAAAGCATAAAAAACCGATATCCTATCCCACGCGTTGATGAGTTGATGGACGAACTGCATGGGGCAATTTTCTTTTCTAAGATTGATCTACGCTCTGGATATCATCAGATCCGCATTCGAGAGCAGGATATAGAGAAGACGACATTTTGATGCCACTATGGCCATTTTGAGTTTATGGTTATGCCATTTGGGCTAACTAATGCACTAGCTACATTTCAGTCTTGCATGAACCATATTTTTAGGGATCACTTGAGGAAATCAATAGTGGTATTCTTCGATGACATCTTGGTATACAACAAGACATGGCAGGAGCACCTGAGGCACTTGGATGAGGTACTCAGCATCATGGAGTCCCAGTCACTATATGCCAAGGAGTCAAAATGTTTGTTTAGCATGACAAAGCTGCTTTATTTGGGCCACATTATTGTTGATTTTCCATAAGCTAGGTTAAGCATGTAGTTCATTTAATTTCATCATGTCTTAACCATAAACAAGAATGTTGCAGCAACCAAGATCAGAAGAAGAAACACCATGCACATGAACACAAGATATATCCTGGGAAACCCTTCTCAAACAAGGGAGAAAAACCCAGCCAAATCCTTTGCTATACTCTTCAAGAGAAAGACCTTTCACCACC
>SNQJ01S0040511.1:0-25309 GCA_010110895.2 Picea sitchensis | reverse complement strand
ATAGGGTCGACCTCACTTAGACATATTAATTGTTTATTATTATAATAATTAATATTAATATTAATATTAATTATCTTTTACAATTTATCTTTAGACACAATAAGATAGGGCCGACCTGTACCCTTTACACAATAACTAGGGTTACAAGTAGGTCTGACTCTTGAACAATATATAGCAAAGGATCTGATACACCCACTAGTGCTCATCCACTAGGGGCCACATCCATAGGGATGCCATGGACCTGATTCACTACATCACACAGATGAGCCAGGTCCTCACACGTTCACCTATGCTCGTCCATAGGCACATCTTCTCTACAGATCTGCTTTCCCACTGCCACCAATAGGAGGATCATCTGGAGTCTTCTCATCAACTCTGTTGCTGTTCAGAGGAGGCCATCACATCATCTTCGTTCTTATTCTCATGATGATGTGCCCAACGCTTTTCGGGATTTCCCATGTTCACCGTGTGCTCAGCCACAGGCACGTCCTAACTCAACAGATCACTCTTACATTGGATAATCATCTGGAGTTCTTCTCTCTCACGTCATGGAGAAGGCCATATACATTCCTAGCCCCTGTCCCAGGTTGGAACCACGAACCCTATATTAGGGGCTTTCTCTCAGGTTTGTAAGCTGAGAGTAAGACTTCACATAGCTGCTATATTCCACATCTCACAGGTTTGTAAGCTGGAGGATGTCTCCTATAGCTGCATTCATCAACACTCCCTCTCATCTAGGGAGGCATTCTCCATCAAGCCAAGTCTCATACCGATGTACTCTTTTGTTTTTGGCCAATGGTCATCCGTACTCCCTCTTAAGTCAGAAGGAGTTCTTCACCAAGTAAATGTTTGGTGTAGAAGTTTGCAGTCTGCTCAGGTGGAGAAGGGTACTACAAGTATACAATTTTCTTCTACATCATATCTCTGATCTAAGAAAATTTTATCTCTCCGTGTGATAAACCATGAGGAAGCTTTGGGTTCTATAAGGAGCTTCATATATGGCTCTCTGTCATCAACATAGGATCTACCTCATGGTCAAGTAGATCTGTCGGAAGTATCTGAAGCCACATTGCTTCGCACACTTACTGCTATATATATATACTCTGTCTCTTGTGCACTTAAGTCTACAAAGTTATGTTTCCTGCTGCAATAGGAAATCATGGAAGATTTCAAGGTAGAACATCAACAGGATGTGCTCTTCCGGTCCACTGTACTTTCTGCTCAATCTGGATCGACATGAATCAAGTCTGGTGTTTAATCGGATACATTAGTGATCCAATCAACTGTGGATTGGTCTCGTCTTGAATCAACATCAATCTTCTTCTTTAAATCCATCACGGTGGATTTGTATTCTGTCATACTTCTTGTCCCAAGAAGTAGTGTATCAAAATCAGAAGTCAATGCTTGCTAGTTTTAACAACTAGGCTTTCTGAGTAAGTCATTAAGATCAGGTTCTTGTCACCAACACCGTATAGGTTTGGATCAACAACACTCTTGCTGAAATCCAAACTCATCAAGAATCTATCTATCTGATATAGATTCCAACTCATGGATGGTGGTACGAATGGAAGTGAATCGGTTCACTGGGTCAAGTGTCTCATCATGGACAACTCCCTCTGTTTATGAGAAACCTATGTCTATGGATCTTGTTTTGTATTTCTTGATACTTCCATCAGTTGCATGCTTGATCTTATAGATCCACTTGGAAGTTACCACAGACTTCCCTTTCTGGTCCCTGAATAATATCTTATGCATCATTCTTTAAGACGTACTGGTATTCTTCTGTTATGGCATCTTGTCATACTGGTTCTCTTGTTGCTTTTCTAAGACAAGGAGTCTCAGCATCAATGAGGTGGCTCATGACTGAAGGATAGCTCGAAAAATCTCTTTTTGCTTTCTCGGAATGTGCCTTGAGAGGCTTGTATGTTTCTCTGCCTCTTGCAGAGTGAGGCCTTTTATGCGCTACTGCAATATCTCTGAACATATCAACTGGAGCAACTGGATCAACTGGAATAATGTCTTTCACCCTCTGAACTGCTGAAGGGGGAGAAGGTATAGTCTTACTGTCAATCTCCATCTAAGATTCTCTGGATCTTTGGAGGACTATCTTTTCTTCAAGGACAACGTTTTTGCTTGTCTCAATCTGTCTCTAACCAGGGATGTCGATGTCTTTGAAGATTCACTCTATCCTTTCTTTCTAAAGGATCTAGCTTGGACTTCTTCTCTTTGGATGAAAATACACAGGGCACCCAAATAACTTGAAGTGTTTAATTTCAGGCTTCACTCTGGTAAAGGCTTCTATTCTGGTGAAGACTCTTGTTCTGAACATATATTGCGTCATGCATGCTTCTGCCCATGAAATCATAGAAGGATTCTAATCATGCATTATTGCATTGATTGTCTCAAGGATTGTTCTATTCTTCCTCTTTCTCAAATAGTTTTGACTCCCTCTGAGTCAATGTAACTCCCTCTGAAGGATAAACATCTTCCTTTGTTCTTGACTTGTCTGGAACAAGAAAGCAAGAGGAACCAAAACAAGAATATCTCCTAAAGGAGAATAATGAGTACATCTCTAGAATCAAAACAATTTAAGGATTGTTATCACAACTACAACACTTATTTATAATGTAGCAATCTTTAGAGATATAAGTTAGAGGAATGACAATTACAACAATCAAACCTGGAGTCTTCACTTTCAGTGTGTTGCTTTTCTTCCAAGTCTCCTTCACTCAGGATAACAAGTGCTTTCTTCAACCTCTCTTTTGTACTAGGACAATATTCTATCTTGACGGAAGCTTAGGTTAGAGAACAAACTCTATGATCTCAACTTTAATCCATCTAATATCTTGACTTTAAATTTGACCAAAGGTTAGTATGATGGTCATGCAACCTAGATCAAAATAATGTCATAACAAATAGGTGAATATTAGAATAATCAAACCTGGGTTTATTCCTCTGAATGTGTTGGATCTTGAGATCCTTTTGGATCTATGGCAAGAGATCCCTTCTCCTGCAAATACCCTTTAAGGCTTAACAATTTAAACATATGTGAGTACATACCTCTGATAGCATTTGCAGGTAGTGGCACCATCTGGTAGTAGCGGTAATAACTCTTAAAAGACTTCAAGGGTGACTGCAACTGGTACAACATCTGATACTTCAACTAATACTGCAATTGATTCTGAAACTACAACTACAACTTAGGGTTTTATGAGGAAACCCTAATTTTTTAAACTTTAAATTTTGAAATTTTGATCCAGGGGATAGATGCGCTGAGCTGAGGCGAGTAAGCTGGTGCAGTCGGATTTCTGAAAATCCAAATTTTACCCCCTCAAACTTGACCAGCGAATTTCTGGACTAGTGCTTCTGGTTTTTTGGTACTTCTAGTTCTTTGTGAAAACTAGGGTTTCACTTTCCAGGAGATCTACCCACTGAAAAGGTGCGCTGAAGGTGCCAAAGAGTTCCTTGGGTTAGGGCACACTTTTCTAGATGGTTTTGAGGCTGAAAATCTTCTTCAATAAAAAGCCCTAATTTTCTTGTACAACAACAGTGACGTTTTTCCTTTTTCTTATGAAGAATGCTTGTGCAATGGGTTCTTTCAAGACCTATGCTCTGATACCATGTTGATTTTCCATAAGCTAGGTTAAGCATGTAGTTCATTTAATTTCATCATGTCTTAACCATAAACAAGAATGTTGCAGCAACCAAGATCACAAGAAGAAACACCATGCATAAGAACACAAGATATATCCTGGGAAACCCTTCTCAAACAAGGGAGAAAAACCTAGCCAAATCCTTTGCTATACTCTTCAAGAGAAAGACTTTTCACCACCAAGAATATCCTAGCACACAAGAGGGTGCACAAAACCCTAGAACTCTAGCGCCCAAGAGAGGTGCGCAACTTTGACCAAGAAGTGTACTTGCTGAAATTTCCAAAACTCACAAGTGTGTGTCTACAATGAAAGATTTCCATCTTACTTATATTAGACTTGTCCTGTCAGCTAAAGTGTTTATTGGCACAATAGAGCCGACCTCACTTAGACATATTAATTGTTTATTATTATAATAATTACTATTACTATTACTATTACTATTAATATTAATTATCTTTTACAGTCTATCTTTAAACACAATAAGATAGGGCCGACCTATACCCTTTATACAATAACTAGGGTTACAGGTAGCTCTGATTCTTGAACAATATATAGCAAAGGATCTGATGCACCCACTAGTGCTCATCCACTAGGGGCCACATCCATAGGGATGCCATGGACCCGATTCACTGCATCACACAGATGAGCCAGGTCCTCACACGTTCACCTATGCTCGTCCATAGGCACGTCTGCTCTACAGATCTACTTTCTCACTGCCACCAATAGGAGGATCATCTGGAGTCTTCTCATCAACTCTGCTGCTGTTCAGAGGAAGCCATCACATCATCTTCGTTCTTATTCTCATGATGATGTGGTCAGCGCTTTTCAGGATTTCCCACGTTCACCTTGTGCTTAGCCACAGGCACGTCCTAACTCAACAAATCGCTCTTACATCGGATAATCATCTGAAGTTCTTCTCTCTCATGTCATGGAGGAGGCCATATACATTCCTAGCCCCTGTCCCAGGCTGGAACCACGAACCCTATATTAGGGGCTTTCTCTCAGGTTTGTAAGCTGAGAGTAAGACTTCACATAGCTGCTATATTCCACATCTCACAGGTTTGTAAACTAGAGGATGTCTCCTATAGTTGCATTCATCAACAATTATTAGCGCACAGGGGGTACTGGTGCACCAAGAGAAGATTAGGGCCATTTTGGATTGGCCAACGCCCAAGAACGTGACAAATTTGTGGAGTTTCTTTGGGCTATGCAGCTATTACAAGATGTTTGTGAGAGGTTTTTCACAGTTGGGGGCACTACTCACCGATCTCACCAGACCAAGGGCATTCATCTCAACCGACGAGTCACAGAAGGCATTTGATCACATGAAGGAAGTCATGGGCACATGCCCGGTATTAGCATTGCTGGACTTTACGCTGCCGTTTGTATTGGAGTGCGATGCATCATGAGAGGGGATCAGAGCAGTGTTGATGCAAGGAGGACACCCCATTGTGTTTGAGAGCATGAAGCTCAGTCATCCCGAGAGGCTGTACTCGATCTATGACAAGGAAATGCTTGCAATCATGCATGCCTTCACCAAATCCAGACAATACTTGGTGGGAAGCAAATTTGTGGTCAAGACAGACCATAACAGCTTGAAGTATTTCCTTGAGTAGAAGGATCTCAATGAGCGCTAGCAAAAGTGGGTGACAAAGGTCCAGGCCTTTGATTTTGACATAGAGTATGTCAAGGGTAAGAAGAACATTGTGGCGGATGCACTATCTAGGATACCAACAATTTGTTCTTTGATGGATTTCAGCAGATTGGAAATCCCACTTGTTAGTTAAATATTCCAAGAATAGGTTCGCTTGTGAGATTTTGGATGGGAAGGTACAGGATGACAGGTACAGAGTCATCTTCTACAAAGACCGAGTCTACCTAGTGCGAGGATCGGGTCTTAGGAAGAAGATTTTGGCTATAGTACATGACTCCCCACTAGCAGGCCATCAAGGGTGTTTCAAAACCTACAGGCAGGTCAGAGAGAGATTCTCTTGGAAGGGTTTCAAACATGATGTGATGAGACATATCAGTGAGTGTGTGACTTGTCAGTTGAACAAGTCAGAGCAGACTCTTCCAACATGGTTGCTTCAGCCACTTCGCATTCCAGAGTAGAAATGGGAAAGCATCTTCATGGACTTCATTACAGGCCTACCCAAGGTTGAGGGTAAGGATTGTATCTATGTGGTGGTCAACAGATTGACCAAGTTTGCGCATTTCTATGCCATTCTGACAGATTACAATGCAATACATGTGGCAGAGCTATTCTTTAGAGAGGTTTTCAGACTTCATGGGTTGCCACAAAACATCATCAGTGATAGGGACAGTTGGTTTATCGACATGTTTTGGAGGGAGTTATTCAAATTGGTGGGGACAAAGTTGACACCCAACACCAGTTACCACCCTCAGACTGATGGGAAGACAGAGATAGTCAACAAGTGGGTTGAGGGTTACTTGAGGAACTACGTGAGCGGACAATAGAGAGCGTGGGTGAGGTGGCTACATCTAAGAGAGCACTGTTACAACACCACCTTCCACATGTCCATCGGCATGACTCCCTTCCGAGCATTATATGGGTATGATGCTCCCCCTTTGATTGACTTAGTTTTCGGAGATAGCCGGGCTCCAAAAGCCAAAGACTGGATTGTAGAGAGTCATGAGATTCTCAAAGTACTCAAAGAGAATCTACAGACTGTTAAGGTTCTAAGCTATTATTAGGTTTCTTTTCAATTCACTAAATAACCATAGCATAGATAGGATCACTGAGAAATACACAATCACAAGAGACACAATATTTATCTTGGGAAACCCTCATGGGGGAGAAAACCCAGCAAAAACTTCCTTAATATAGATAGCCAATACAATGCCAAGAGATAACTCAAACAATACATAAAGTCCTCTCCCAAGAATGCACCTCTCTCTCTTTCTTCTTTATTCTCCAACTGCAGCTCCGAACTTGTGCTTTGATGAACAAGTGTGTGTATACAAATGAGGTGGTAACCTCTCTTATTTATACAATCTGGCAGGTGCTGAACTAGGGTGTCTTTTCACTGGCAGGGCCGACTTCTCAAAATATAATAAAGGTGGTTATAACCTTTATTATATTTTGGTGGTTATAACCACTTTAATATATTCTAGGGCCGACTTTCATTTAGCCCATTACAATTAGGGTTTGACCAATCATAAAAGGGATTTGGTCATTTACAATACAACATGATCAATCCACAAAGGGGATTGATCTAATGAAATACATCAATAATAATTAGAATACTCTTTCTAGTTACAATATTTCAACACTCCTTAACAAGAAGGGTGTAATGTCCCATTTCCCTAGGCAGTCAGAATACCGTGGTGGTTTAGACAATTTCCCGTAAACCATTAGGCGGATGAGCTAGGGAAACGATACTGATAAGAAGTCACTTTCGATTTATAAAGTGAAACTTAGGAAAATTGAGTTTATTATTAAAACCCTCTTTGAGGGTATTTCTATCAATTAATTAATTAAATGAATATTTAATGGAAAAAAAGAAAAAGTGAAAAGACAAAAGGGACGGTGGAGGGTTGGAGAGACATTATTGTTTATTCATTTTGACAATTGGGAATTTGGAGACGAGCTCAGTGAGCAAACTAGGGTTTCAGCTGGAAACCCATTTTAGCACTCGGATTCGGTGAAACCATGCAGCCTGGCGGAATTGGAGAATCCATTCAATCTTTTCATTTGCAGGGATTTGGAATTGTGGTTCGAAGATATTCAGTGTGGGAAGCATTACATTTGCAGATTTGAAGAAGTGAGGGCATTTTCTCTTGGCATGAGTTGATGGTTTGATTGTTCTTTGAGCTGGGCGCATCTCCTCCTTCTTGCAGCGTATTGTCTCTTGTGAGTGGATATATGCATCGTGTTATCCTTACCAAGGGCGTGATCTTCAACTGATAAATTCTGTGGCTTCCATCCATTGGCTGCGTGTACACATTGCTGGCCGTTTCCTCTTCATATCCACGAGCTGTGTGTTGTGCAAGTGCTGCATGGAGGCTAAGGGGGAATCTGTGGCTGGTCGACCTCTTCTTGTGAGCTGTTTGGTGCATAAGGAAAGGCGTATCATTGGGTTGAAGGCTGCCATATCGCTCAAACCAAACTGCAGAACAACAAACACAGAAATCACCCTTCTTTGGCAAATCGTGTGGACAGTTTGTGCTTATTCTCTTGGCTGCGTGTAGAGGGAGACTCCACGATTTCTGTAGCAGACCTTCTATCCATCTTGGAGAGATATTTCGACCTCTATTTTGACTGTATTTGGTTCAACCAATATAAATATAAATAAAAGACAGCGAGTGAAATTTTCCTCTAAATGTGAATGTTTTCCTTATTATTTTTATGGGTTTTGTTTAAAATCAAAATAACACATTTGACACTTCATTGGGGAGTCATAAGGGAGTTTAGAAAACCCACATACCAGCAAACAAAACAAAGAGACAGCCTGCTGTCCATCAAATTTCACCTACAGCCATAAATACAGAGCATGCAAAGTGTTTGACGATTGTACGAACTAGGAGGTTTTCCCCAAACTTTACAACCTAGAATATTTAGGTGGTATAAGGCATGATCTTGGCCAGGCGTAGAGCATTGATGTTGAGGAAGAGGCTGCAAAACATCACTTATAGAGGCATGAAGGTATAGAAGTGGGGGGAGAGAAGAAGAAATGGGGGACACTCCGGGAAACAATGCAAATCTGCCAGAAGACAAAGAGGATGGTTTGATCAAAGGGCTTATGAAAGCCTTACGGGACATTGCAGAGGGTCAGAGGGAGACACGAGAGTTCATGGGCAAAATCACAAGTTATGCTCTAGGGAGCAAGCAATGTGAAGAAAGTGGGGAGAGCAACAAGAGGGCAGATGGAAGAGGAAACACACCTACACAAGCCTCATGTTGAGGTGATCACTTCCCGGACCAACCCTGAGGGCAGCCCTCACGACTATGGTGAGATTCCTAGATCTTCCATGCCAAAGTTCTTAGGACCTCCGGAGACAGGTACAGGAGGGCAAGTAGAGCAGGACGAGCCATTAGCAGCTTATTTCGAGGAGTATAAGGCCATGGATCCGGAGTTGAGAGAAGCTATGACTTTTACCGAGTTCTGTAGCTTCAAGGGAAGAAACAGGCCGAGGTTCTTCAATAGGGGGCCCACGAGCTACGAGTTACAGCGCACATTGGGCAAGCTCACTTTACCATAGTTCGATGGGACGTCGAAGTGCACTGCACGATATTGGGTGCAGAAGCTCGACACATATTTTCAGCTGAACCCCATGGCAGAGAACGATGCCATTAAGTTGGCAACATTGCATATGGAGGGTGAGTACGGGGCCGGGAATGCTACCACGGGATGTCCAGTCTGGGACATGCCCATATTGTCACCTATCTTGAGTTCGAGGGGCTGGTGCATAAATTTGACAGGCGAGATCTTGAGATGTCTTTTAGAGACTTAGCGCAGTTGAAACAAATTGGTTGTGAGAGACCTTTATATCCCGATTTCGAGGATACTCGATGATGGTCACCGATATCTCGAGGCCCGATTGATCATTGTTCCCGGAGGGCTAGCCGAGGCTTTCTACCGAGGATAGGTGAAGGCTTATAAGCCTACTACACTACAACATGTAGTTAGTAGAGCTAGAGACCTACAAGAGTCAATAACCAATCCCAAGTTCACCCCGAGACCGAAACTTCCCCACGAAGTTCAATGGCAGGGGACCACCGGAGAGGATGTACGGAGACGGCAGCCAGAGGGCTGGCGGAGACAACCTGAAGGGCCCCAGACGAGCGAGGAAACGAGATGGGCGATGCTACAGGCGAGGATCTAGGAGGAGAGCGTGATTTTGAGTTGCAGGAACCATGGGTACGGAGTCACGGAGTGTCTGAGGCAGGCCAAGGCACACTACGCCAGAGGAGTCTTCGAGATAGGGGAGATGAGGAGGCAAGGGAGAACGAGGCGGAGAGAACCCAGATGGCGGCTGAGCTGAGCATCGATGAAGCAGGGGAGGACTATAGCATCACTCTGGGGATCCCCGGTTTCCTTACTTTCAGGATGAGGGGAGGAGTACAGTGACACAGAGTGACGGTGTTGGTAGATGGTGGGGCATCCCACAATTTTATCGATGCTTCATTGGTAGAGTGGAAGGGCATTACCAACGAAGCCTTTGAGGGCTTTTCAATGATCATACCGGGGGAGAACACACTAAAGCGTACGAATACATCCCCGCAGATGACATTGAGGCTAGGGAACTACACCATTACCGGTGACTTCTTCGTGGTGAAGGTGTCTAACACCAATGTGGTATTGGGAGTCGATGGTTACTCTCCCCAGGAAATTACACCACTAATTACCAGACTTTGGAGATGGAGTTCCAGGGACAGATTGGCAGGAGAGTGGTTTTGAGGGGGCATGAACACTTACCCTCCCAAGGTAGTGACAGCAAAGAAGATGGAAGCGATGATGAAGCGGGGCGACATTGCATGGGTGGCGAGTTTTGATTTGGTCTGAAGCCTAGGGCAAAGGCCCAATTTTTTGAGAGAAATAAAGGCCTTGCTTAAGAAGCACCGGAAGGTCTTTGGTGATATACCTCGGTGAGCCCTCTCCAGGAGCCGAGGGGGCAGGCACTGCAGCCGAGGTTAGAGGAGGGCATGGGAGGCGGTGGTGCACCCGTATAGAGCACCCCAAGGCCTATGGGATGAGATCCGAAGACCATCAAGGAGCCTCTGGCAATGGGCCACATGAGGCCGAGGGATTCGAGATCCTTTAAGCTACGTAGTCTTGGTAAAGAAGAAGGATGGGAACCTCAAAATGTGCATTGATTACCGAGCCCTCAACAAGGGACCATCAAGAACATGTACCCTATACCCGGATTGATGAGTTGATGGGTGAGTTGAGAGGGCCAAATATTTTTGAAGATTGATCTATGGTGAGCTACCATCGGATCAAGATCTGAGAAGGTGATGAGAGCACAAGACGACTTCCGGAGGTGCCACTATGGGCACTGAGTTCTTGTTGATGCCTTTTGGGCTAACCAGCGCCCAGCCCACATTTGAGTCCTGTATGAACCATACGTTTAACAAACAACTCGGGAAGCATTTGTTGGTTTTCTTTGATGACATTTTGGTCTGCAACCGCGGAGAACACCTCCAACATCTTAGTGGTGTTGGCATATTGGACAAGCGGGAGTTCTATCTTGAAGTTGTCCAAATGTGAGTCTGGGGTTGACAGAAATGCTCTATTTGGGGCATGTGATTGGAGCTCAGGGAGTACAGGTACATTAGGAGAAGATTGAAGCCATTGTGGATTGGCCTACTCCTAAGACACTCACGAAGTTTAGAGGATTTCTGGGCATATGCATGTACTACAAATTTTTTGTCAAGGGGTTTTCTCAGCTTTGTGCACCTTTGACCGGTTTGACCAAGAAAGGGGCCTTTGAGTGGATAGATGAGGCCTGGCCGGTCTTCGGCAGGATGAAGGACATCATGAGTTCATGCACAGTCTTATCTTTTCCGGACTTTAACCAACCCTTCGTGTTGGAGTCTGATGCATCGAGAGTAGGTATTGGAGCTGTGATTATGCAGAGGAATCATCCCGCATAACTTTAAATTAGCTTAAATACAGGCTCTACTCTATTTATGACAAAGATGTTGGCCATCTGCATGCATTGGCCAAATTCCGACGCACTATCTAGTGAACGCAGGTTCAAAAGGTCAAGATGGATCCACAACAACCTCCGATTCTTCTTGGAGTAGAAGGAACTGAATGACAGACAATAGAATTGGGTGAGTAAGATCCAGGCCTTTGATTTTGAGATTGAGTACATGAATGGGAAGAACAATGTGGTAGTCGATGCCCTTTCTAGGATGCCCCCTGCTCTATCCTTGATGGACATATCGGAAGTCTGGAAGAGTCTTCTACTAGTAGAGTATTCCAAAAACAAGTTTGCTGCGAGGTTTTGGATGGGCCAGTTCGGATGGCAGTCTGAGTGGTGGATGATGTCATCTACTATAAAGACCGAATTTATTTGGTGCTAGGTTTGCACATCAGGCAGAAGATCATGTAGGCAGCACATGACTCACCGTTAGCAAGACACCAAGGGTTCCTAAAGACTTACAGGCAGGTTCGAGAGAGGTTCACTTGGAAGAACCTCCAGGGCGTATCATTTGAAGCATGTTCGAGAGTCAGGAGTTTTCAATGGAACAAGGTGGAACACACCCATCTGGTCGGATTATTACAGCCATTGCCCACTTCCGGTCAGAAATGAGAAAGTATCTCCATGGATTTCATCAAAGGGTTACCGAGTGCGGGGAAGGATTGCATTTATGTCGTGGTGGATAGACAACAGTTTACTTACTTCTTCCGGCTATTCACTGGACTATTAACCGCGGTGGCTGAGTTATTTTTTAGAGAAATTTTCCGTTTGCATGGATTGCCAAAAACCATTGTGAGTGATAGAGACAAGGTTCATGGAGGTTTTGGCGAGGAGCTTTTGAGGTTAGTAGGTACGGTTGACATGAGCACGCTAGTCCTGCACCACCCATGGTGATGGACAGACAGAGATGGTGAACAAATGGGTGGAAGGTTATTTCTTGAGGAACTACATTTCACAGGCATGAAGGCACGGGTGAAGTGGTACACGAAGTCTTGTTACATTACACCATCACATGTCCATTGGCATGACCCCTTTTGGGGCACTCTACGGTTACGAGGCCAATGGACTTTGGGGCGTTGTGACCGATTGACGGTAGAACTGCGGCGAAGGTGGATATAGAGACCCAGTCAAGATATTAGAGCATTCGGAAAACATGAGGTGGCCGGGGATGTGAGAGAAAGATGTATCTTGGACGGAGCGGGGACCCGGCTTGTTGAGGTGGGAGATTTAGTGTTCTGTGACTACGATATACCGCCAATCTTCATTGAAACAGAAAGGGACGGAGAAGCTCAAACCTCGCTACTACGGACCCTACAGGATAACCCGGAAGGTGGGACAAGTTGCGTACAAGCTGGAGCTACCTAAGGGGAGAAAGATCCACAATGTTTTTCACATATCTTTCCTTAAAAGCGGGTAATGGACAACCGGTGGTTGCCTCACGGAGTTACCCCTTTGGATGGCAGTGAGTTGGCCACAAACACCGAGATTTCTGGTCTGGGAAAGGAAGCTCCATTAACGGGGGTGGTCGAGAGAGTTTCTAATTAAAATGGAAGGATCTGGAATTGGAGATGCTACTTGGAAAAACAGGCAGTGTTACAGCTGGGTTTGAAGTTGCTTGAGGGCAAGCAAATTTGGGCGGGGAGGAGTGTAATGTCCCATTTCCCCTAGGCGGTCAAAATACCGTGGTGGTTTAACGAGTTTCCCGTAAACCATTAGACGGTTAAACCGTGGTGGTTTACCCAATTTCCCGTAAACCATTAGACGGACAAGCTAGGGAAATGATATTGGTAAAGTCACTTTCGAATTATAAAGTGAAACTTAGGAAAAGTGAGTTTATTATATTAAACCCCTCTTTGAGGGTATTTCTCTCCAATTAATTAATTAAATGAATATTTAATGGAGAAAAAGGAAAAGTGAAAGACAAAAAGGACGATGGAGGGTTGGAGAGACATTATTGATTATTCATTTTGACAATTGGGAATTTGGAGACGAGCTCGGTGAGCAAACGAGGGTTTCAGTTGGAAACCCATTTCGGCACTCGGATTCGGCAGTGAAACCATCTGTCCTAGCCGGGAGATTGGAGAAGCCATTCAGGCTTTTCATTTGCAGGGATTTGGCATTGTGGTTCGAAGATATTCAGTGTGGGAAGCATTACATTTGCAGATTTGAAGAAGTGAGGGCATTTTTCTCTTGGCACGAGTTGAGGGTTGGGTCGTTCTCTGGAGCTGGACGCATCTCCTCCCTCTTGCAGCCTATTGTCTCTTGTGGGTGGATATATGCATCGTGTTATCCTTACCAAGGGCGTGATCTTCAACTGATAAATTCTGTGGCTTCCATCCATTGGCTGCGTGTACACATTGCTGGCCGTTTCCTCTTCATATCCACGAGCTGTGTGTTGTGCAAGTGCTGCGTGGAGGCTAAGGGAGAATCTGTGGCTGGTCGACCTCTTCTTGTGAGTTGTTTGGTGCATAAGGAAAGGCGTATCATTGGGTTGAAGGCTGCCATATCGCTCAAACCAAACTGCAGAACAGCAAACACAGAAATCGCCCTTCTTTGGCAAATCGTGTGGACAGTTTGTGCTTATTCTCTTGGCTGCGTGTAAAGGGAGACTCCACGATTTCTGTAGCAGACCTTCTATCCATCTTGGAGAGGTATTTCAACCTCTATTTTCACTGTATTTGGTTCAGCAATAAAAATAAATAAAAGACAGCCAGAGTTCAGAGAAATTTTCCTCTAAATGTGAATGTTTTCCTTATTATTTTTATGGGTTTTGTTTAAAATCAAAATAACACATTTGGCACTTCATTGGGGAGGCATAAGGGGTTAGAAAACCCACATACCAGCAAACAAAACAAAGAGACAGCCTGCTGTCCATCCAAATTTCACCTACAGCCATAAATACAGAAGCATGCCAAGTGTTTGACGAAAGTCCAACACTAGAACTAGGAGGTTTTCCCTAAACTTTACAACCTAGAATATTTCAAAGGGTATTCTACAACAACATCAGGCGAGAGAGAGGGCATCATCATCAACAACATCTTGGAACACTGACTGGCATATCTATAAATCATCGAAAGTTTTTCTCGTCATCAACACAGCACAGAGGCTGGAGCATCATCAACACATCAACAACACAACATAGAGGCTGGAGCATCATCAACACAGCATGGAGTTGGAGTAGCGTCATCATCTTCTTTAGCATGAGGCTAAAGTAATATGATCATCTTCTTTAGCATGAGGCTAAAGTAATCTCATCAACATCTTTAGCATGAGGCTAAAGTAACATCATCATCTTCGGCATGAAAGATGAAATAACATCATCATCATAATCATCTTCAGCAAGGAGTTGAAGTGGCATTATCATCATCATCTTCAGCAAGAAGCTGAAGTGGCATCATCATCATCAACTTCAGCAAGGAGCTGAAGTGGCATCATCATCATCCACTGCATCAACATGGATTAGTATAACACTAATACATCATCATCATCAATAGCAACAATATCACTGCATGAAGGGTGGCACATCATCACAATGAGTCATGTCTAGGTCAATTACCTTGGGATCGGTTCACTGGGAGAGTTCCTTTCACCGAGGGTTTTTTATCCTCAGGTTATCAGTGGAGCTTTTCACCCTTATTGATTTCCTTTGAGTTTTGCCCTCACACTTGCAATAATTCCTCCAAAGTGATGAACAACGTTCCAATGGGTTTATCTTTTGGTAACTATTATAGGGAATCATTGTAAATGACCATGCAAGACATCTTAGAAAGTTTCACGGAATTCCGTCGAGTCTAAGTTAGTTTTTTTTAATTAATTAATTTTTAATTAAATTTCCCTAAGTTTGGAGGTTTAATTATTTAATTAATTAATTATTTTTGAGCAATAATCGTAAAAACTAGGTCCTTGGACTTTTGATAGGGGTATTTATGCTTAAAAGAAATGGAATAGCACCCCCCACATCCATGGACCAAGTTTCAGCTCAGTCGAACAACTTTAGCCATGGGTTTGTCCACCCGGAGTGCCAGTCAGTCTAAAACAACAATTTTAATTACTAAAGTCCAAACATGGCAAAATTGTAAATTTGTAATAATGAGTTAGAAGGATGTAAAATGATGAAATAAGGTTAGAGAAAGACCCCCTAAGCATAACATAACCCTCTCAACCTTTTCCAACCTATTCTAACCCTTTACACCCTCTCTTTACCCAAAAGTTACGCCCCCCTAGGGGGATTGACGTTTTTCCTTGGTGGAGGATGTTGTGACTTAGATGGGCCCCCCTCTCTTGTGCTTTGCCTTCCTTTAGCCTCCACATCACCTCTTAAGGTGATGCCACTCCCCTTTCTTCATTAATTCATCCCCTTTCTTTGCCTTTCCCCCATGTGGTGCGCCCTCCAAGAGGAGTTGCACCCCCCTCCATCTAGAAACTCAACAAATAATTTTTTTTAAATTATTTGAGACCTCTCACCTTCCTTGGCATCAATCCCAAGGCCTCCCCAACCTCTTTGCTTGATCCCAACACCTCCCACACTTTTCTACACCTTAGATCTAGCTTTCAAACCCTAGATGGTGCACCTTAGCCTAGGGATCAACTCTATTGCTTGGTGGTGGACACTTGGCATTGATCCAAGAGGGGTAGGTTTGCCTTTCCAAGTATAAATAGATCCCTCTCCTCACTCCCAACTCACCATATCTTGAGCTAAAGTTATGCTACTTGATTTCTCACTCTCTCTCTCTCTCTCTTTCATTCATCATTTTCATTCTCTTGCTCTTTAGGGTTTTGGAGATAGTTTTCTCCAAGATCCTTCTTCTTGAGTAATAAAGAGAAAACTTTGGAGGATTATTGGAAGAGTTATGCACATGCTTCTTCTTGCCATACACATGAGGTAAACTTGTTCTAAGATTTTGTTTGGTGATTGCATCTTTGGATCCTAAGGTAAAATGTTATTTTGGGTAGATCTAGTAATGCACATGCTTGTAGATATATGTATCTTGATATGCTAGATAGGATTGAAATGTCATCTTATTAGTATATGCAACATATTGTCTATTGTATGCCATCATTGTTCAAGGTTTTTGCAGGTTTAGCTTCAAGGGTTTCATTGGGACAACCTTAAGCAAGAAGGCTCCCTTGAGACACACTCAAACTCCATTCCTTTCTCACTTTTACTCTTCTTCTATATTGCTGTTCATTCCATCAATATTTCAGCTAGCATAGCTTAGTAAGATAGGTCATTTTTAATCAAAATTTATAAATTTTTCTTAAGAAAATTTTGTGCCCTAAAAAGGCAAAAGTTTTTCTTCTCTATATTGGTTGTGTATAGCATTTCCAGCAAGGATACTTTGCTGGTTTTTGTAGGTTCAGATCTGGTTGAGAGGGGTTTTGGCTACCCAAAGGCATCCACACAACACTCAAAGACCCCCCAAGAGATTGGTAGCTATTTCTCAACCTTCCTCATTCAATTTATTAGTGTTTTCCTTCACTTTTTCTCCTTTTGCTTGCTTGTAGTGGCTCATAGTTGTGGGAGGAGTGGTACGGCCTCCTCCCACGTGTGAGCCTTGGGGTAGTTAGGGTTTAGTTTAGATCTTGCTCTTTTCTTCCCTTTTTGCCTCTTTCTTGCTAGGACGTGAGGGTTTGTGAGATAAAAGGTATCTCCCAAACCCTAAGACGTGGGGTAGGGTTTGCTTGTTTGTTTGTTAGAGTTTGCTTGTTTGCCTTTTCCTTTTTCTTGCCTCTCTTTTGCTTCCTCTTCTTGGCTTGCTTGTTTCTCTCCTTTCTCAATAATCTCTAATTAAGCAAGCTAATTTAATTGCCTACCTATTTGGGAGAGGAACACCCCAAAAGGTTAGGTTAGGGTTTTAATATGTGATTATGATCTAAATGCTTAATGTTATAATTGTTCTAGATCTAGATCTAATACACTTAATAATTCTCTAGCTTAAGCCTATTGGGCACCTTAAATCAACTTAACTAGTTCTCATGCATGCTTAGCTTATTTCAAGTCTTTATCTTCACTTTACATGCTTAGATCTATAATCTTTAATGTTTAAATGCTTCAATAGGTAGATGGTATTCTTCTTTATTGCTTAGATCTCTTAATGCCATATGCCATATGGATTTTCCTCTCCGGGATTTCACAGGTATTTCAGCATGAGGATTCAAGAGTGGGGGGATGCAGTATGTATACTTTGAGCAGACAATCATGATCGGAGTAATCCAGCATCCACGTGATGGTCCCTGTCAGAGGCTAGCATGGGATCCTCGGATTACAGGGCTAGGCATTTCATCGACTAATGGAGACGAGTGGATCTTGGCAGGGGGAAGTCACTTTAACTTTCCAGTGAGCTTCAGTATAGGGGGCAGCACGTCACTTGTTAATGATTCATTGAGGTCTGGTAGTACCTCACTATGGCAACAACATGTCCAGTTGGTGGAGGTCGTGTTGGGGTTGGTACAGTCTTTGAGGACAGACTCATTTCGGGTTGAGACCATGTGTTATTGGAAGGAGACTCATGGTATTGATATGTTATAGGACTATATTTCATGAGGCATTGTAGTTCACATTTTGATATGGGATCCAGAGATTGGAGTGCTTGGTAGTTCAACGTTTGATGGAGTTGAGTTTCAAGTAGAGTGGTTGTTCGGGAAGTTGACTAAGATTCTTGGGCCATTGATCATTCTACTCATCAGGAGCATGTGTGTGTCATGCGTGGTGAGTACTTGGAGATGCCATATCTTGAGGGGAGTCTACCTTGTGTCACACAGGTGGATATGGGACCTCGGTATCATATGTAGTTGGATTCAGTTATTGCTTGAGGACAAGCAATATTCCGTCAGGGAGGACTGCAATGTCCCCATTTTGGGACATTATAACATTACAACATTACAGAGTGTTATGCTTACCTGAGTAGACAGATAGGGGTGACAGAGATTTCAAGAGATATTGAGGGGTTTTATTGGGCCTAACTTGCATTGTTCATCATCAGGAACCATTCCGCACATCTTGGCTTTGGTTTCGTTGCATTCCGACGATTTCCGTAATTTCGAGTTATTATGGGTCATATCTTAATTAAATTCACTAAGAAGGTCATAATGGGCATATTACTTGGAGAAACCTCTTAGTGTAATAGCTCATCGGATTCAGGACGAAGAGCATTACAGGATAAGATGGTGAGAAATGACTTTCAGTGGCTGGAGAAGCCATAAGGATGGATAAATCACTTTTTAGAGGTAAAATGGTTAATTAATTAATTAAGTGATTTAATCAAGGAATAATAAAATAAAGTAAAAGTCACTCGGAGGGAAAAGGTCAACAACAAATTAGAGTTTCAAGAAGCTATAAAGGAAGGGTAAAACAACCTAACTCAGAATTATGTTGTGATTTGATGTTGAGATATTTGTAGAGGAGGAAATCGACCCCCTTGTTGTTTTGTGGATTTTTGGAGGAAACCACCACCATTGACCGGTTTCGGTGTTGAGAGACACCCTAGCCTATCAGAGATACCATCCAGGCATGTCACCGTGCATTACAGGTATCCAGTTCAGTGATTGTGCAGCTCAGCCAATGAGGGCGCAAGGGTTAGAGAGAGGGTTTGTGTGGCCGCTTGAGACAGTTCAGTATTTGGCCGATTCCTTCCGACCCATTAGATATGTAGCCAGGGTGCACCTATTCAGCCTCCTCTCTTCAGTTTCCGACGATGGAATCTCCCGAAAAGAAGAAAACAGTCATTTAGGGCACAACTCTTGAGGAAGCACATTTGGGGTTCCAGGGGACATTCCGGAGCAGATCTGAGGAAACCCTTCCGCCCCATTACAAAGAAGGCCAGGGCAATTGTTTTGAGATATACATCGTCAGATTCCGCTGGTGGAATCACTAGGGCACACTCCCATAGCCTAGGAGGTGTGCAAACCCCCAGGGGGTGACATCCAGAGCTTCAGAGAACAAATCTTCAATCCGACAGTCATCAGGATCGGCCTAAAGGCTAGGGCGCTTCTTTTGAGACAATTTCCAGTTCATTCCGACAAGTAACGCCATCAGGGCGAGTTTTCCAGATTCTGCAACAGTTATCGTGAGTTGCCAGACTGCTTTTTGTCGATCTATCCGTGCATGCGCAAACCAGCATTCATTCTTCTGATCACGGGTATTTCTTATTAGTTGATTTGTATTACAGTGACGATCCATGAGATCTAACTGACGATTAGTATATCTGCTTCCAGGTATTATTGCATTTCCTTCTTTTTTCGCATTATATATATCAGTGAGTTGTATTGTCCTTATTTCGCATGCATTGTCTTGTACTACTAAAACACTTAATGAATTGAAACACACATGCGAAAATCACCAAGCATGTTCACACAATAACTCAAATGCATTCAGAAACCCCCAGAGTATCAGATTCAATGGCAAAACCGTAGTTCAACAGTAGATATCTAGATCAGCTGGATCAGGGATATTTCATCTTCACACGACGACTCACTCAGTCTGTGTCCTGGAGGATGTCTCATAGTGTTGTAATCATCAACAAAGCCGAGTGGGAGCATCTAGGGAACGCCCCCGGGAGCGCTCTCCGGGCCTTTTGAGGGTGCTCATTGCCCTTTTGAGAGTGCCACGCTGCTCGGGAAACTCTTCGAGCCTAGGAGCACGCTCCCTTAGTGCTGCCCTCATGCTGCCTGCATGCTCGCTTAGTCCATTCGAACGTTCTTACGCACAAGAAAAAAATACCTTTTTTTCTAATTTGAGTGGAGGTGGGACCTAGGGTAGGTTTGTGAGAGCTTGGAGGAGAGAGAAAAGTAGAGCTGGGAGGAGAGAGAAAAGGAGAGCTTGGAAGAGCGAGCAAAGAGGAGAGAACAAAGGAAACCATCTATCTCAAGTTTCAAGAGCTAAAGAGGTACGCCCAAACCCCACCTCCCTCCTTTCCTTGGGTTGTTTGTTTATGGTTTTTCACTCTTCTCCTACTCTTTCCCATTCCTTCTTCTCCCTCATTTTATTGCAGGTTGTTTATCTAATACTTGAAGAAAGTGGTATTTTGTTGGTTTATCATTCCACTTTTTACTCTTATGGTCTTGGTGGGGACTAGGCATCAAAGGCAAGAAGAGGATAGTGGTAATACTCACACTGAATCACAATATGAAGATGAGGGAGGGTTTGAAGAGGGAAATGAAGGTGGCAAAGCTTCATTGACACCCTTGTGGAAATTTGTGACAAAACTTGAGAGGGGGAAAGGTGGTGGAACCACTAAATTTGTATGTCAACATGATTGTCATCAAGGAAAACCTTGTACTGTTTCATATACCCATGCGAGGAGTCATCTTTGTGGTGTAATGGAGAGTGATGACAATAAGGGGGCTATTGGGATCTCATGGGGGATGCCATAGTGAGGTTCTACCAAACCTCAATGAATCATTAACAAGTGACGTGCTGACCCCTATACTAAAGCTCACTGGAAAGTCAAAGTGACTTCCCCCTGCCAAGATCCACTCGTCTCCATTAGTCGATGAAATGCCTAGCCCTGTAATCTGAGGATCCCATGCTAGCCTCTGACAGGGACCATCACGCGGATGCTGGATTACTCCGATCATTATTGTCTGCTCAAAGTATACATACTGGATCCCCCACTCTTGAATCCTCATGCTGAAATACCTGTGAAATCCCGGAGAGGAAAATCCATATTATACTAATCGCCAGTTAGATCTCATGGATCGTCACTGTAATACAAATCAACTGATAAGAAATACCCGTGATCAGAAGAATTAATGTTGGTTTGCACATGCACGGATAGATCGACAAAAAGCAGTCTGGCAACTCACAGTGATTGCTGCAGAATCTGGAAAACTCGCCCTGATGGCGTTACCTGTCGGAATGAACTGGAAATTGTCTCAAAAGAAGCGCCCTGGCCTTTAGGCCGATCCTGATGACTGTCGGATTGAAGATCCGTTCTCTGAAGCTCTGGATATCACCCCCTGGGGGTTTGCGCACCTCCTGGGCTATGGGAGTGTGCCCTAGTGATTCCACCAGCGAAATCTGACGATGTATATCTCAAAACGATCGCCCTGGCCTTCTTTGTAATGGGTCGGAAGGGTTTCCTCAGATCTGCTCCAGAATGTCCCCTGGAACCCCAAATGTGCTTCCTCAAGAGTTGCGCCCTAAATGACTGTTTTCTTCTTTTCGGGAGATTCCACCGTCTAAAAATGAAGATAGGTGGCTGAATAGGTGTACCCTGACTACATATCTAATGGGTCGGAAGGAATTGGCCAAATACTGAACTGTCTCAAGCGGCCACACAAACCCTCTCTCTAACCCTTGCACCCTCATTGGCTAAGCTGCACAATCACTGAACTAGATACCTGTAATGCACGGTGAGATGCCTAGATGGTATCTCCAATAGGCTAGGGTGTGTCTCTCAACACCGAAACCGGTCAATGGTGGTGGTTTCCTCCAGAAATCCACAAAACAACAAGGGGGTCGATTTCCTCCTCTACAAATATCTCAACATCAAATCACAACATAATTCTGAGTTAGGTTGTTTTACCCTTCCTTTATAGCTTCTTGAAACTCTAATTTGTTGTTGACCTTTTCCCTCCAAGTGACTTTTACTTTATTTTATTATTCCTTGATTAAATCACTTAATTAATTAATTAACCATTTTACCTCTAAAAAGTGATTTATCCATCCTTATGGCTTCTCCAGCCACTGAAAGTCATTTCTCACCATCTTATCCTGTAATGCTCTTCGTCCCGATTCCGATGAGCTATTACACTAAGAGGTTTCTCTAAGTAATATGCCCATTATGACCTTCTTAGTGAATTTAATTAAGATATGACCCATAATAACTCAAAATTACGGAAATTGTCGGAATGCAACGAAACCAAAGCCAAGATGTGCGGAATGGTTCCTGATGATGAACAATGCAAGTCAGGCCCAATAAAACCCCTCAATATCTCTCGAACTCTCTGTCACCCCTATCTGGCTACTCGGGTAGGCATAACACTCTGTAATGTTGTAATGTTATAATGTCCCAAAATGGGGACATTACAGTCCTCCCTGACGGAATATTGCTTGTCCTCAAGCAATAACTGAATCCAACTACATATGATACCAGGGTCCCATATCCACCTGTGTGACACAAGGTAGACTCCCCTCAAGATATGGCATCTCCAAGTACTCACCACGCATGACACACACATGCTCCTGATGAGTAGAATGATCAATGGCCCAAGAATCTTAGTCAACTTCCCGAGCAATCACTCTACTTGAAACTCAACTCCATCAAACGTTGAACTACCAAGCACTCCAATCCCTGGATCCCATATCAAAATGTGAACTGCAATGCCTCGTGAAATATAGTCCTGTAACATATCAATACCATGAGTGTCCTTCCAATAACACATGGTCTCAACCCGAAATGAGTCTCTCCTCCATGACTGTACCAACCCCAACACGACCTCCACCAACTGGACATGTTGTTGCCATAGTGAGGTACTACTAGACCTCAATGAATCATTAACAAGTGACGTGCTGCCCCCTATACTGAAGCTCACTGGAAAGTCAAAGTGACTTCCCCCTGCCAAGATCCACTCGTCTCCATTAGTCGATGAAATGCCTAGCCCTGTAATCCGAGGAGCCCATGCTAGCCTCTGACAGGGACCATCACGCGGATGCTTGATTACTCCGATCATGATTGTCTGCTCAAATTATACATACTGGATCCCCCACTCTTGAATCCTCATGTTGAAATACCTGTGAAATCCCGGAGAGGAAAATCAGGAAAATCCATATGCTTGAAGTCACTTTATTTCTAAGTTGATAAGTAGGCAACACCTAAATCTTTTCTCTTTCACATTAAATTCTCTTGAATCTAATATAAATGTGATTGTCTCTCTTCTATTGGTTGGCAAGTTGTTCTTTCCCTTGTTGTTTTCTTTCAAGCTATCTAATTCTCCATCTAAGTGACTTGCTCTCACATAGCATATATGTGTTAATGCTCTTAATCTCAAACAGTTAATCAACACATCTTTAAGGCTGAAGTGAGTTTCAGCCAAGTTACTAAATCACTCTTAAAAAGTGTCATAAAACTCTTAAAACACTCCTAAAAGTCTACCTAATTCATATAATAAGTTAATAGACTCTTTAGGGTACCTCAGACCACCATCTTCACCATCTAAAGCGGGACTTGAGGAAATCAACGGAGGGTGTAGGTAGGGGATTGTCTCACGGCACACAAGATGTCTCCTCTCCGGGAAGTACTCTTGTCTTAGGGCTGACCTGCGAAGCTAGGGTGGCAACACTTATTGAACATCCGACAGTTATTTGGCAATAGGGGGAGGAGGCTTTGGTGAAAGCTTAATAAAATTTGATAACCTTAAGAAAGTTTGACAACTCAACCTTGGATTTAAATTTCTAAATACTTGTGGGTTTAATAATTTAGAGTGGTTGATCTTCATCTTTGATACTTGTGCTTAACTTTATAAATCGTCTTCTTGATGTATTGATGATGATGATCTTGATGCTTTGATGATAGTGTTATGTGATGCTTTAATCTTTTTATATCCTGCACAAACACATATAAACAAAGTGGTTAGCTTACTTGTTGTATTTTAGCATTCTTTAAATTGTAAATCTTGTATCTAATATTTATTTGATCAAATTTTTCTTTTGTAAGTAATATTGTAATCTATTTGTAGCGAACAACCCCTTAACTTAGTTGACCCCAAGCCCAATCTGTAGGCACTAGTCTTAGTTGCCCTAGGAAAAGGTTTGCTTTACATGCTAACCCTTGCACCTTGCATTGTTGCTTGTGCATCTTAGGTTAGAATCCCCTAAGCCTTAACAAATTAAAACTAACTCCTAGAACTTAACTCTAAAACTAATCTAGAAACTAGGGACTACCCCCCTTGGCTTCCCTAGGAGTGAACCTAGACGGAAGAGGTTCCAGTCAAAGTGACAGCGTGGGCTGTGAACCTAGGCATTGTGCCTCCAAGGACACACTAAGTGAGCCAAACTTAGCTCATGTTTGCAAGTGTGTATAAGGACAACAACACGCTGTACTGAGAGCAACGCTTGATTGCTTCCTACTCTGCCATGAGATCATGGTTGATCCAAACTAAAACAACATCTTGAAGTGCTCTTCCTGTCAGAGACACTTCTAGCCCAATCTGAATCAGTGTACCCACTTAGTCTGAAGTCATGATCTTCATCATAACTGAGACCACAATCTTATGTACCCTTAAGGTACCTCATCACATGTTTTGCAGCAACTGGGTGAACATGTCTGGGTTCTACGAGAAATTGACTCAAGGTGTTCACAGCAAAACAGATATCGGGCCTGGTGTTTGTCAGTGTAATGTCCCATTTCCCTTAGGCAGTCGGGGTACCGTGGTGGTTTATCCAATTTCCCGTAAACCATTAAACGGACCAGCTAGGGAAATGACATTAGTAAAGTCACTTCTGAGTTATAAAGCAAAACTTAGGGAAAGTGAGTTTATTAATGTTAAACTCCTCTTTGAGGGTATTTTCTCCAATTATTAATTAAAAGAAATATTTAATGGAGGAAAAAGGAAAAAGGTGAAAGGACAAAAAGGAGGATGGAGGATTGGAAAGGGGTTGTTGAATAATCATTTTGGAGAATTTGTTTTGGAGAAGCTTGCGAGCTTGAGACAAGGGTTTCGAAACCCTCGGTGAGAAAACTCAGTTTCGGGGTTGAAACAATACCTCCCTAGCTGAATATTGGAGAAGCCATCCAGGCTTTTCACATGCAGAGAATTGGCACTTGATCCAGATCGATTTTGGATTAGTTGGATTCATCATCAGCAGTAGAGAGGTGTTGGTTTCCTTGTGGTACGTGAGGGGAATCAATGGGTCGTTTTCTTTGAGCTAGGCGCCTCCTAAATTGCTGCTGCGTGTGGTACATCCAAGGGACGAGTCTGCACTCTCCCATATTGTGGCATCTATCCTTGGGGTCGTGGAGATTTGTTTGATGATCGCTGCTGGG
>SNQJ01S0040509.1:78856-98956 GCA_010110895.2 Picea sitchensis | reverse complement strand
CAATCCGCCTCTGAGTGAATTCTATATAGGATACAATTTGGTTGTGGCCGAGTGTGGTGAGCCCATGGTACCACCAGTCGTGGGCCTTGCCATCCAAGTACATGGTGGAAAACTTGATGGCCTCCATCTCTTTCATGGGGTTGAGCTATAAATAGGTATCCAGCTTCTGTACCCAAGATTGTGTCATCATCTTGGTCGTGCCATCAAAGTATGGAATTTCTATCTTCCCTGTATACGTTCAAACTCAAAACTACCACTGTGGTTTGTCCTAGGTTAATTTATAAACCTAATTTCACAATGCTGATCTAGAGACATTTGTATTTGGACCTTCATATCCAAACTGTAGTATTCTTTGGCACTCCTTTCCATTTGTTCCACAAATTCTTCTACCTGTTCCTGTTGCCCTTGCTCATCTGTGAATGTGGGCATGTAAGGTCTAGGGTTAGCTCTACTACCTGAATGTTGACCAAGATGATCATCTGTGAATGAAGGTATGTATCGTCTCTGATTGACCCTGCTACCCATCTGACCCTGGGTCATGTCTTCGTCCAGACTTCCTTTGGATCTGACTACTTTCTCCAGATTATATCTGATCTCCTCATGGATTTCCCCGAATCCACCAGCCTCCTTGTTCCCATACGTATTCGGGTTCCTTCCCTGATGAGTCACTTGCATTAGAAGTTAATTTAGCTTGGATTGATTCTTGTTCATTATCTGTAGGTTATTGTCAACCCTCTTCAAAGTTTCAGAGAGTTTGGCTTGTCCCCTTCTGCTGGTTTCATGGTACTCATCCATGTGTCAGACCAATCTGCTTTCCGTATAGTTGACGGATTGCTGGAACTTGTCAAATTCTACTGCTATGCGAGCCAATCTTAGAGACTCATGGTCATCCCCTGACCCTTCCATTTCGGCCTCTGTTTCACTTCTTTGTTTCGTCCTTCTACCCATGAGAGTACCACTGTACCTCTGTATGTGCTGATCCTTCCACAAGTTTGGGGGGATAGAAGCTTTGATACCACTGTAATGATCCCAAGCCAAATTCTGTCTTGGAATCACTAACTACCACTGATTTGTCAATGTGCAAATTTTTATTGAGTTATAAAGTGCATACAAGATTCATTCAACACATGAATATTATCATACATTCAAGATATAGAAGCACAGACAAAGATCTGACCCTTTTATTATAAGCAATGTAGGATCAAATACAATAGATGGCCGATCTGGCATAAACCTCAGATGGCGGTACAAACAATAGATATGAGCTGCTACAAAATGCTCCCGTCAATACAAAAGAAGCCTCTAAAGGCTGGATAAGTAATGAATACCAGTATCAAGCAGATCTGAATGTCGAACCCTCCAACTAGAGAGTGCCACGCTCCAAGTGGAGGCTAATGCCCTCAATAATTTCTCTCTGATGGAAGAATGCTCCAAATGAGCCCAAACTCGGTCAAGTAATATATCAGGGTAGTGGGATCCTCCTCCTAAAGTTTCAAACCCAACGTCCAAGGAAAACCTCTCTAACTACGAAATCTTCTAAGATAGTTCCGCCCTCCTGAATAGCTAAATCGAACCCTCCTCGACGATATGGTGCGCCCTTGCTGGAAATTTCCCAACAATACGGTCCTACTATCTTATGAAGCTCTAGAAGGAGATATGATGAGATTATAATGGTGTGGAGGAATATTTCATCCCCGAGACCAAACTGTGGAACAAGGTGAGTGGATATTTCACCACTGAGTTGCTCACAAGGGTTTGTACAACAAACCCCCAAACTAAATGCTCAAGAGTAGTAACAAGAAATATACCCAAAATCAGAATGAGTAATAGGTGCACCCCAACCTCTTACTTATACTTTTCCTTCTAATTCTCTGTTGAGTTAGGTTAACTCCCAGGGTTAATCTTCTATTCTTTTGTTGAGTTATCTTTTACTCCTTTATCCTTTTCCTTTCCTAAGTCAACTTAAAAATATAAATTTTAACTTCTAGACTTTTCCCCCCCTTGGTGTGAGACTATGAACTATTGGGGGTGCCTAGGCCACTGAGTCTCCTCATCATCTCTCTAAGAGGTGGGGGACATTACACATTCATAGGTATGGTTTCCATCTTTAATCTATTGTATATAAATTCTAGTCCAAATAAAATGCCACTAAGGAAAACCCTTGTTAAACCCTTTATTAAATATCCTTGAGGGAAACCTAAAGGGAGGCTCCTTGTTGATTCATTTCATGTCTCACTTTTCAATCCCAAGCCTTGTATTAAATATTTTCCCAATCCTCTATCCTTCCCATTTTCTTAAACCATCATATTCCAAAAAATATTATACTTAGCATGATTACATACCTTATGAGGAGATTCTTTTCACTATCACTATGTTCCCACACTCCACAAATAACCTTTCCCCGCACTCCACGTCGAACCTTCTTGTGCAATAATTGAAGTCCACACACCATATGGTCCTTTACTTAGTTTATTTTAACACTCTAGTGTGGATAACTCACATTCTTTCTTCTCTTGCACTCTCACACTACTACATTCCTGCAGTTATGCATTGCCTCACAACTCATTCTCACAAGCCACAAAATTTTCACGATAATCAAGAGCTCACTTATGGCATGATTATTGGTTGCAATTCGTAAGGTAAAGGTAGTTATCTTGAGTTAAAATGAATTAAATATCTCGGTTTTCAATGATCCACTCATATGGTTTTTATTTATGATCACCCATATTTCGAGGGTAATTCGTATGTGTGGAAAGGAGATATTAGTAAATACCTTCCATGCATTTATCCTTTTAATGACTCAATCTCCACAATTCATAATGCATATTTTCATGTATATCAAAGTGCATCGAATAAATAAGAAGTATGGAAAATAGAAGGAGGGAAGAGCCACTTTGTGGGGTACAAATAACTCTTTAGTGTTGCAAGGAAAAAAATATTTATTGGTCTAATTCTTATCTTTGTTTATTAAACAAAAGTTTTGAGGAGAAGAAAAATAACAAACTTTGGACTACAAGGATCATGAATGTTGGTTGTGTACCAGAGTTTTTTGACTTCTGAGAACTAGTATCGTGGTGTGCTCAGAGATACGATTTGAGGAAAACAATGATTCAAACAATTGTAGAGGGAAATAATTTTGTTGTGTTCACCCCAAAATGTTTAATAATGATGCTCCAAATCTCTACTCCTAATATTAATATCAAGCTATCGGATGCAGATTCCTTTCTTAACTCTCAAGGTGGTGGTTTGAATTTGTTGAAATATGTTTTTCGTATGTCTGTCAATATGCCCATTGACCTTTCAACTATTGACATATCTTTGTTACAAGATCCATATAAATAATTCTCATGGTTTTTTTCAAACCTAATAGACTGCGAGTCCACCCCACACATACCCAACTCATCTCTGTATGTACTCCATTTCTCTTTCCGAAAAGATACCAATTTCGACTAGGGTGAGGTGATTTCAAACAATTTTTCCTCTCAATTGGGTAGTTATTTAAATACTTAGAGACTTTTTATGACTACATACCTAGTTTTTGCAATTGCTTATTGTAATTATTTTGAGGGGATTCCTCTAAGAGGAAATTTGGATGTTGATAATAAATCAGTTCAGTTCTAGTATTCTTCTCTCTGGAAACACAAGGCACCTTTTCTTTTTCCCCTTATCCAACACAAATTTCTCGGAGATTTTAGATGTTTATTTACTAGGGTAGAACCAAGAAGGGGGGATATATAGGGTTAAATGCATATAATATGACCCCAAGGGGAGGAATAAATGGGGCTAAATGTACATGTAATGTGTAAATATATATGTAATAGGGTCATCCTAATGATAAAGGGGCCTCATGTGCAATTTGTGAATATGTATATATGGAGATCGTGTATTCATTATTGGATACATGTGAATTGTTATGTATGAATGTATTTGGGTATTTGAAAGATGTTCTCCTATTATTTAAGGACTTATTGTGTAACTCATCTCTCTTATTTATATTGGACTTGTGCTCCACACCCAAATTTGTGTACATGGTGTGTACTTATAGTTTATTTCGATATCTTAATCATTTGAAACTTTAAATTTGGCATCAAAAGCATCGATCCTAGGGTTTTTCTTCTTCAAGAAAGTCATCCTCGAATTTTGGCTATAAATTTTCTTATCGACCACTTCAAATAGTGAAATTTGGATGTTACATATAAAAATTTCATCGTATCTGTGGTAAATATTATAGGTTATAGGTCATTAAAATTTTGTAGATATAGCATGTGGAAGATAAGGTTTTTGACTCATCCTAAATTTAGTTTTAAATGAGTCATCTTGGGATTTTCACTATAATTTTTTTGGGGAGGTTTCATGCAATGAAATTTTGTGAAGAATCAGGAGACATCTCCTAGTGCAAGTGATACAAATTTCAAATTAAGGTTCACTATAATTTCAGATATATAATCCATTTAAGATAAGACTTGTGACTAATCCTGAAACTCATTTTAAAAGAGTCAACTTTCCATTTTCATTGTAAATTTTTTTTGTGAAGTTTCTGACTCTAAAAGTTTCAAGATGCTGAGAAAACATAGCAAATTTCTCCTGGTAAAAATTTCAGAATTTGGATCCTTTTAATTTCTAAGATATAGTATCTGGAAGGTGGAGTTATTTGACTAGTCTTGTAACTAGTCTAAAATAGGTGTTCTAGGTAAAACAATCATATATTCTTTAGTGAGGATCCAGATTCAATGACTTCAGTTGCATTTGAAAGAGGACCATCCATGGTATTTTTGGTACAAATTTTAGAGTCATGTCATATATATTTAACCCTATATACTACCCCCATTGGATCATAACATAGCCCAATCCACACATTCCCATATTACAATGGATTTTTCAAGGATATACCTCCCATGTATGAATCCAAACTACTCAATTGAAACAATATTGGTCCTATAAATAATCTCAAATAGGTATTATGGGTAAAATAGTCATATCTTTTTCAGTGAGGACCCAAATTCAATGACACCAATTGCATTTGAAAGAGGACTATCCATAGTATTTCGGGTACAAATTTCAAAATAATATCATATACATTTAACCCTATATATTTCCCCCTTGGGTAATAACATAGTCTAATCCATACCTTCCTATATTACAATGGAATAGTCAAAGATATACCTCCCAAGTATGAATCCAAGCTACTCAAGTGAAACAATCTTGAGAAGGATATATTTCACCCACAATGAAAAATATTTGGCTAAAATTTTATAGTGATGGACCTCGAGTTAGTAATTATATTTAGGTCCTCTAATTTACGAATAAACTCGATGAGTCCTTGGTTATATCCCATACCTAAAGCTCATTTCAACAAGTCTTATTGATTGACTTGCATAAATTCCCAATAGATTCCCAAGTGGCCTTGTAAAACACGTAAAGGAAGACATCAATGCTAGTTCCCTAATCATAAACCATCTTGTGAAAGGATATAGATATCTCATTGAGAGAAAGGTACATGTCAAATGATCTTCTCATTTCCTTGGAAAGTGTGTTAATAACCAAGTCAATAAATTATTATATGGCTTCCTATCAAGTGATAGAGGGCCCTTGGGTCTTAAATACCATTATATACTTATTTTATAAATTATCTTTAAATTATTTCTTGATTGAGAAGTTTCAAGCATCGAGATATGTTCATTGTATTCCTTAGAGGATAGAGCCTTAAAGAAATCTTGTGTGGATTGGTCATCAATTTTTATATAAGGAACTTGTGCCCATATTTTAGAACTCTTTTCTTGAAGGGGTTCATCCACTCAAAGCATATCATGCATTCCCATGGGACAATACTTATTTTCCTTATCATAAAGGGAAAAAACCACCAAGGTATTTTTACAAATTGAAGGGCCTTAAAGAAATATTTTTTACACATGAGATATTTCACTAAATTTAAATAAGAAAAACTCTTTGGCTAGGTTGCAGGTATGTGTGCAATTACATTTGCGTTGCTCCCATACTTCTCAAATAAAGCTCCAAATGATTGACTTACGGGACACCCTCCCTACAAAGTATCCTAGGATGGAGCCCACCTTGAAAATTTTACATAAAGTAATGTATTCATAATCATTATACTAACTATACGGAGGAAGTTCATTACCTTATTATATTTCTTAGAATAGCCTAATTTCTCAGGTAGAATAGCCTAATTTCTCAGGTACTTTTGACGCCATCTCCACTAGCTATTACCAAAATAAAAATGGATTTTTATGGTGAGGCCATATCCCTCTCTTATTATAGAAAGGATGTGGCCTAACATGTTAATTAGGTTGCAATGAATAAAAAAAACATGGAACAATAATGAAATTATAACTCTGCAAGAACCTCAAGGATCGTCATTCTTCATGCCATGGTTCAAACCCTCAAAACCCTTACCAAATTAGTGAAATTTTCCAGAAGAATCATAATTACATCATGGAGGAGTTGTAAAATATGATATAGTGGATTTATTTTATCCCCTTCAACTAGGTATTATAGACTCACATATCTAAGATCACACACCTTCTAAAAGGTATTGATATGAGAAGTGCCAAGGGAGCCCACATTGGAGCCAAGTTTCATTAGCTTAAATATATAGGTAAGAATGATTAAGATTTCTGCAAGGGATTCACATATAAAGAGACCATAGAAAAAACTATATGCTTAAAAATATGGAGAGAAGGATGATTTAGAGAGAATTTGTGTTGCACTATAAGATCCCATTCCAATATCAAGCATTGAATGATGAATATAGGGTGGTAAAAAAATTCATGTGGATGTGGTCCCTCATAGGTTTTATTACATGAAATAAATATTTATGATTAGTCACTAGAGTTGGATGAGTTAATCATATCTTTCTCAAAGGTGATCAATCATAAATCCCAAAAAATTGATGACTTACCGCGTGATTTCTACAACGACACTAAAGAATTTATTAGTCTTGACTTGATTCACGTTTATAAATAATCCACCATGACACAACTATTTGGGTAGCATCCTTAACAAGTAAATTTTTAAGTATATCCCTAAAGTTATTGACCCTTAGCTACTCATTTATTGGAAACCCAACATGCTTACGAATTCATCTTATAATATTTTGGATAAGGCCTTGGTGCTCAAGGTTAAATGCATCTTGCCCATATTCAACTCAAATCAATTGGGTTTATCAAAGGGTGCCTTCATCCTCATAGGTTTTGAAAAATCATATGGTAAAATGGAATGTCTCGTAGCCCATCCATGTTAGAGGTTATTTACTTCAACCCTTATTTAATCATAGAGATGGAGAATTTACTTTCTAAAATCTCAACATGTCTCCCACCAATAAATGCTAATAAAAGAGATCAAACTTCTTCAATATAATCACAAATGTTTCTCATCGGCACTAATTCTATTATGTGTGATGGCATATGAAACTATTGGTGGCCTTGTCACATAAAGAGTTGGATTGGGGCATTCGTTTTTTAGAGACATACTTAGACATTTTCTATATTGTGAATAATGACTTTGTGTGGTTCCTTTCTTTCCATCCTTGATGATTGTGATTCGATTGGCAATATTATGGACCACCCATAAATATTATGTTCTCCATCAATATCTAGTATTCAAAGGTATACGACAATGTTGTAGGAAATGTTTTAGCGATATTATGGATTGGTTCATGAATTGAAGTTATTGTTGAAATTAGTTGAGAATTTTTTTTAAATTTATGGAAATTCCTTTTGTGATCTAGGCCTCAAAAAAAAAAAACTTTAGAACAATGTTATAAAATGGGTGGAAATGGAAGTAAATATAAAGTGGATAAATAAATCCATGTACTTACATAAGAGATTCCAAATATGAAATAAGGTGTTGGATTCTATGAGTGCATATTATTTTGTTATGTTGGGATTCATCCCTTGGTGCCTACAATAGACTTCAGGGGGTAGGAGAGGATTCCATAGAATCGATTGGATCCTTTATTAAAATGACATGAATTAGGGAGGTATGGGTATTGTTACAGATCAAAATGTCACATTTGTGTTTTGCACGTTGAGTGTCGCAAAGCGACATATGCACCTCGGTAAGTGTCGCATTCACTATCACAAGTGTCGTATGCACCTTCCCAAGTGTCACATTAACTTGGTGAGGTGTTAAAACTCCTTGACACCATTAAAACAATTGTTCATGACCCCTAAGTCATATGGGAGGAGGGAAACCATCATTTCTAGGTCAAAACACACTTTTTCCTTGGAAAATTCGACCCTTTTTTGAGAACTTATGAAGGGTGGCACCATGTCTCTCACTATGGGGGAGTTCCATTATTATTGAGAGAAATGGGGGATCTCCCCAACCTTAATATATGGGCCAAATCCTTCAAATTAGGTTAGTTTTGTTTGACCCTCATCCTTGGTCTTCACTTTAGGATCTGATCCAAGCCTCAAGGAACCATATCCTCAACCATATCCCTCATTTTCTCATGGTAAATGTGCCTCTCAAACCTATATATTGAGGGATTTCCAAGGTGGGAAGTATTGGAGCATATCAAGCCTTTGATATCAAAGGAATATTTCAAGTATAAAACCTTTGATCTTGGCATATTTGTGCAAGGATTGGATGAGGAGAGCTTGGAGAGGCTGCATCATCATCCATGGTTTGTAAGTTTTCTGTTTGGGTTCTCATTTGAATATGCTTGTCCGATTTCCTTAAAGCTTGTGTATTCGTGCATGTGCTTGTCTATTGTTCCTTCAATATTTGTAGATGGATTTTATTTACCTAATCAACTAGAGTACGAGATATTTGTTTCTCTTTGCTTCCCATTGTAGGTATCAAGTTGTGCCGGGGAATTTGGATATCAAGTTTGGATTGAAAGCAACGAGGAAAAACTTAGAAACAAGGTGCATCACACCCCTTCTCCCTCTATTTTTCTAATTGGTTAAACTGAATTCAAAGGAATGTTAGTGTCCACCTGTAGTGTTTTTGTCTTCGTATAGGTGTCTATAATCCAAGGGAGGTTTCACTTGTCCAAAGGGGAAACATTCTGTAACAGAAATTGGAAAATTCTACTGGGGAGGGACTTTAACTAGTATTTCCTTGGATCGTCTTAAGAATTTGCCTACCTTTAGATATTTTTTTCTACTTGATTCTGATCTACTTCCCATTCTCTCTTATTCATTAAATATATCACAGATTAATTAATTGATTTTTTCGAGTTTTATCCTTTTTGAACAAGTTTATGAACTTTCCAGGAGGGCGGCACTCCCTTGCAGTTCATACCAGGGCACCACTTACCTCACTGACGCTCCCCAGAATCCTGCCAGAGGGCACCAATACCTGACTAGATCCCCCCAAGATAATCCTACAGATCTAAATTCCTCTAACTGGTTCCCTGTCTTCTTGAGAACAAAGGCTCCATCCCCCCTGTTTTGGCAATTTTGCCTCCTTCTTCTTACTCTTTCTTAGTCTGATCGTGAGGGGATTTTTCCCCAGATATTCCTTGACTCTATTTGAATTTTTTTTCCTGAGAATTTGATAGTTATCACTCATTTATTTTTCTCCCTTCAGTGTGAAAATTTTCTCCTGATTGTGGTTCCCTAGGGTTAACGGGATCCCTTGGTTCTTGTTGCCTTTGAGTTTGTCTAACATTCGTCTCACAAAGATTTTAGATTGCTTGGTTGTTTGGGACTATTCATCAGTTATGGATTGCAAAGGTTACTAGTTATTTAACCTTATTGTATTAATTTGAAACATCTCATTTTTTTGGATGATTAGGACACTTGTGATTACCACAACCTAGCTTGATTTATGTTTCTTGCTACTCATTTTTTTGAGGATTTTCATGAGTGCTTGTCTTCTTTCTCTTTTGAATCTTTGAGGTATTGATTGAATATGTTATCTCCTACTTATTTTCTTTCATTCGTCATCAATCTTGAGTTCACTTTGTTTGATTTATTTTTTTCTCGTAGTTCTTTGTATCAAAAATATATTTTTTTCATCTGAAAGTTAATAAGCGAAAAGTTTGCATATCTCCTTGCATACATAATCGAACAAAGAATTTTTTTATTCATTAAGACATTTGTTTTGGCATATTTGGAAAAAGAGTTGGTTTTTCATGTGCATTTCAATTTTCAAAAATATTTTCTTTGTAGTTTGGCATCAGCTTGATCCCATAATTGAAAGTTGCATTGTTTTGAGTGCTCTATTGTGTAAAAAATAATAGAACTCTTATCATTCCCTTACATAGAATTCATTGAAAATAATGAACTACATGTCATTATTTTGCATTTTATTTGGAGTCGAGTCTCTCACATCTTCAGTTTCACATCTATGAACCCTTTGAGTTAAAATCTATTAAAATCAACCACACACTAATAAAATCAACTAGAACATTTTTTGGTTTTACCACACCAACAGTAGCATAGGATTAGGGTCTTTCGACAAGGTGAAATGAGTAAATTGTCCAAGAATACTAAATAGAATCTAGAGAAATAAAGACTATATAAATCCAACTTTCGTATAAGCATAGTTAGGAACCCCCTCTCACACAGGGGATAGACACAAGGTCACGTGTGGGAGAGTAGTGAATATTATCCCTCCAAATCTTAACCAATCCTAGGTACCTACATAGGTGATTGTGGGCAGATTTCAATGGTACCTTGGGTAGATGTCGTATCACACTCTTAGTATCCTTGGAGGGTGATCCTACCAAAGTGATTATTTATTGCGCTGAGAAGGGACATTACTTGGAGGTCAAGGTAAATTATTCTCACTTCTTCATTGGAGTCTTGATATATTGTCTTTCGAAGATCCTTAAGCCTATTATTTTTTGGTTGATTGATTTTAGTTTTCATATGAGTGTGTTTCTTTGATTTTTGTAGTTGTCCTTAGAATAAAATATTTCACAATATGAAACATAACATTCATGAACCTCAACATAATATTTCTTATAAAGAAATAATCGTAGATCATACTTTTGAAATTGGGAGTATCACTCCTAGAAGTGGCCAACACATTGAAGAACCAGTCCCAAACTTTGTAGAAATCCTTACATCTTACATGAATCCTATTTTTAATGATCCACTCATCCTACCCCTAACCAATCCACCATATATGACATATTTCGATGCCTATTATTCTTATTATTTACCGCTCGGTTCAACCACTACACCATATTTTGGTATGAACCCATCGATTTTTGGTTTTCCTGAAGGATTTGGGAATTCATCTTTTTCCACAACTCTCGTAGTTGATACTATTGTTTCTTATAATTTACCAAAAATATCGTTGACCCAGGTAACCCTGACTCAATAATTTGCG
This sequence comes from Picea sitchensis, assembly GCA_010110895.2. Classification (NCBI taxonomy): domain Eukaryota; kingdom Viridiplantae; phylum Streptophyta; class Pinopsida; order Pinales; family Pinaceae; genus Picea; species Picea sitchensis. The sequence continues at coordinate 87,649 of SNQJ01S0040509.1, read as the reverse complement.
CATTCATCTCCCTTCGCACATGAGTTAAGTCATATCCCTGCTTCATTATTTCCACACATGCACACACCAAGTACCTTACTTGCTCGTTCCATTGGTCAAATGGTCGGAAGTCAGGTCATTCACACAACCATGGTTGAAAAATCCACTCAACCTCCATATCATACATCGCACATTATCACACCCTCAATGGGAGGCCAACCTTCAGCTCAGGGGAAAGTTTCAATTGCACGGAAACTTTTTACTAGGGGGAAAACTACATGGTTGCAACATGAACAAACCTAGGGGAAAGCCACTACTACACGTCCTTCTATCCCTACTGTCATTATCCTGTATCCAGGACATCCATATCCAGGAGTTTTGAATCCTTTGTGGGCTCAACCCAAGCCGGAGGGAATTCCTCCGTAAGGAACTATGCCCTATCAATCCATCGACCCCATGATTATGATGCAATAATACCTTCAATCACAATATATGGTAGGTCCATCAGGCCAACCACATCACATCGGGGGACGGTCACGTCAATTTCATTATGTAGAAGGTTCATCAATTCCATCACAATACATCGGTGGACAAATAGGACAACCACCTTACATGAGTGGACAACCCAAGCAACCACCTTACACAGAAGGACCATCTAGCTTTTCCATCTTTCTACAACTTGGATATGTTCCTACTAGTGTTCCCACAAAATATGGTTACCACCAATATCAACAACCTAACTGAGAAATACCATTCTTGGATACTTTAGATCTACCATATATTTCACATTTGAGAAATGATCCCATACTGCATGCCCTATTATGGCCCTCCATCCCTACCGAATTAAGATCTGACATCCCAAAATTCGACAGAAAACCCGAGGAAGATCCTAACAATCATTTTATGACTTTCCATTTATGGTGTTCTTCCAACTCTTTGATGGACAATTCCATTCGTCTTAGACTTTTGTAGAGAAAACTAACAAGAGTGATAGGTAAATGGTATATTGAACTATCGTGTAACTCCTTTGACGACTTTAATTATCTTTCCATGTATTTCCTGATGCATTTTTAGTTTCCTATATGGTAGGAGACCAGCACAAAGATTTTGAAATCACTCCATAAATCCTCTTCCACCCACATATATGATCATATTCATGAGTGGAGGTGGTAGATACGTTTGATTAAGGCTCCAATTATGGACCAAATCCTCGCGGATTGGTTTACAAAGTATCTCTTTCCTCCCATTTCCCGCGATGTTGCTATGGGAAACATGGTTACCAAGGACTAGGCTATCATTCATGCACATTATTTGTACTTGGTTTACTCCCAGTCTGGAACACTTTATGAACTGATCCCTAACATTCCTCATCCATTGAATGACCCATAAACACCTTCTCTGAAACACAATTTTGTGCCAAACACCAACACTACTTCTTCTATTGTTGAAACCTCCGAGGTGAATGCAGTCCAATCCACTTCATATCTACAATGAGGAGGTAAGAAAAAAAACAAGGGTAAATCCAAGAAACCTTCTAATGATTAGGATGATCCTAAGTTTGTTGATACACAAACGACAAGGAAGCCTAAATATCCTTGTATGATTTGTGAAAAATACCACTACAGAAAGTATTTCCCTCATAATGAGGTTGTCACTAAATATTTGAAGGGTACACCCCAACTGGTTTAGTAGAAACATTTGGTTGCGCAAAATCCTACCCCTCTGTAAGGGGGAAACACAGGTCATTCCCACCATGGGGATGCTTCCATAAGTGCCTCTTAGGTGTACATGTTTAAGATGGTTAATGTCATGACTCATGAAAATACTTATGAAACTCCTTCAAGTGATCAATCTAAAGGGAAGGCTGTCGATCGTCCCTCTAATTCCAATCCTCCTCCATATTCCAATCTTCTTTAAATTGAGAAACTAAAATTTAATGCAACGTTACACCTGACCAAGAGTGTAATTCGAAAAGTGACATTTAATATTAATGCTCCCACTTCCCTAAAATACAACATCATTGAATATTTTCATAAGTTCATTGTGCTATGTCATCCCTCGAAGTTCTACAACACTATCCAAGTCAACGCAGAACCTTGTTGTCATCCATTGGAGCCATGGATCCTAAGGAATCGAACTTGATTACGTTTAATCTGTATTATTTTAAGGATAGGGTCTCCCACCACTTAGCATTCTAAATTCAAGTTTTGGTTGGTGGAAAGAACATCCATCACATTTTTTTTGGATGAGGGAGCCCCCACCTATGTCATGTCTTTTACTTGTTGGAGAGCCCTTGGTTCTCCTACACTTAGCCAGTCCCCTACCACCTTGAAAGAATTTGATGGACATGGTTTCCAACCTCACAGACTCTTGCAATATTTCATTGTGATGTTAAAGGGTAAGAAGGTTTCTATCGATATTGAAGTGGTACAACTCTGGATTATAATTGTTACTTGGTCATAGTTGGTTCTATGCGATTACTATCGTCTCATCTTTAGTGTTTCGTATCTTACAATTTCCCCATCAAGGAAACATTATTATTGTTGACCAACTTGAGTATACAACTCAAGATCTCCTCAATGTTGCAGCAAATAATGTCCCTTTTCTAGGACATAATGGTTTTGAGAGTGTAGGCTTAACTCTTGTTAAAGATTCCTCGCTCATGGGGTTTTTCCTTTTCTTGATCCTCTCACTGCACATGTTTCCACTTCAAAGATGATTTCAACTCACGTGCAATAATCCTCAAAATTATCTAATCCTTTGGTAGTGGTTGATCTCGATGAGCGTAGTTCATTGTCTCTGTCAAGCTTGTTAAAAAATGAAATAGACCCTCCTCCATTAGAATAACGTATTCCTCTAGATAGAGTACTCAAAACTTCTTTTCCTTTGCCTTGTGAAAATGTTCCCATTAGTAAGTTTACACCTAAATGAGGAAAGAATAATATTTTCCGAAGGAAACGTCCTTTGGGGGGCATATCTCTAGCCTCTCGACATCATGCTAGAGTGAAAACACTAGCTTCTATCACAAAAGCTAAGGGAAAAACACCTCTTGAGAGACACACTGGTAGGAGTGATCCTCGTTCGAGGGTCATTCCCATCATAACATAGTAACTCTTTCTAGGATTGAGCTCAATATTTGTTATTTTTCATGCTCATTAAAACAAGAGAATAGATTATCGAGTATACTTTTATCTCTTCTTTTGGACTCATAAAATCTATATGAAAAGAAACTCTTTGGAGTTTCCTTTAATCTCTTTTCAGACTCCCTCAACATGAAAATATTTTCAAGTGATCTTGCTTCATTTCACACTCATTAAAAAATTTTAAAGGGCATATTTCGAGTGGTAGTTTATCTCCTTTTCGGCCTCACAAGACTAGTTACAAAAATGTACTACTCTAATCAAGCACGATTAGAAGAGTTCTCCCCTGTATTGTTTTAAACCTTTTTTGGGATTAGGAGAATAAATTTATGAAAAAGTCATCCATGGAGTCATCTTTAATTTCTTTTTAGACTCTCTAAACATGAAAAACCATCGATTTTACCTTCTTTGGGATCGTAAAAATATGCATTGAAGGAACTTTGTGTGTCTGATCTCTAGGACCATGTGGGACCGAACCTCTCCTTCCTAAAGTTCGTTAAAAATATGTTGAGGGACTCATCCGAAGGATGAGATAAATAGATCATCTATTACCCTCCTTGATCCCCTTAAAAAAAGAGGTACTCATCTATGTGGATGGGGTAAATTGAAGCAAGTGGGTCAAGTTATTTTGAATCGTTTATCGAAGCTATTGTCACCCTTGAACATGGCACATGTTTGCATCTCATATTACAATTGGGAAATCCACTTGTCTCCAAGTCATATCAATTCCATGTGTCATCCTACTTTTTGTTCCAGTTGAAGACTGCTCTTATTGTCATAACATTACATTCTTGGTACTTGTTGAGTCAATGTTTCCATGTCAGTTGTCATGTTTCATAATTTTTAAGGGAAGTTTTACTTCAAACCATGCATCTGCAGTATTGCCAATTTCCATTTCCTATGTCAGTACATACTTATTTGATTCACCATCTCACATCATTTTTCGGTTTCAGTTTCATGTCAATGATGGGGGATACATCAAGGCCCTCCTTTGACAAGTATTTTCCTATCGAATTTAGCACATTATCCGAGAATTATAATTAGAAACCAATTATTACCTTGGGACCTGCATGTCTCAATGGAAGGCCTCCTGGCTTCTGATAGTAGGTTTAAATCATTAACCTCTGATCGCATTATTCCACAAACATTCGACCTCGACACATTTATTCACATTCACTGGAATTTAATAGGGTAACTTGGGAGTCATTGAAATCATTGATGATTCGCTCCGCACCTATTAATGGTTTACATCAATTACCGATAATCAAGTGGTTTTTACCATGTTTAAAATCAAATCATCTATTCACATGGCTAGATTCGTACTACATCGGGATCGAGAAGAAGACCTTAGGTTGGGTGTTGAATTTGTTATATTCTTTTCCTAGGATTTGATGGAGATCATTTGAGAATGCAGATATATATATTGTCACATAGATCCACATTGTATCGATATGTGGATATGTTTTGTCATTTCGTAGCTCCATTGTGTATTTTTTGTGGCTTCAATCAGTTCATGTCATGGAGGTATGGATCCAAATTGTATATTTTGTGGCCATATCCTTAGTCAATATTCTCATGGATCCATAGTGTATTGGTCAGAGACCGTTCTTTGATTCATCTCATATTCTGAGCATAGGTATGCCTGCCTCGAAAATGGAACATATATTAATATTGTTTGATGATTGTTTGCAACCTCTACTAGGTTCTCCCACTCCAACACCTTTTCATTGATTAATCGATAAAGTGTTTCGACCATAAATTTTTCTTCTAACCTCACACTATAGGGGGAATTTGTTACATATTAAAATGTCACATTTGCGTTTCACACCCTAAGTGTTGCAAGTGCCAAAAACTGTCACAAAGTGACGTATGCATTATGATAAGTGTCGCATTCACTGTCACAAGTGTCGTATGAACCTTCCCAAGTTTCGCATTCACTTTGTGAGGTCTTTAGACACCTTGACGCCATTAAAAAAATTGTTCATGACCCCTAATTCATATGGGAGGAGAAAAACCATCATTTCTAAGTCAAAACACTTTTTCCTTGGAACATTCAACCCTGTTTCTAGAATTTCTGAAGGGTGGCACTCCCCTGTCCATACTGGGGTTGCACACATGGTTCCATTTCTAGGATGGTTACCTATATCTCACTAGGGGGGAGTTCCATTCTTGTTGAGAGAAAGGGGGGGTCTCCTCCACCTTAATTTATGGTCCAACACCTTTATATTGGGTTAGTTGTGTTCGACCCTTATCCTTGGTATTCACTTTACGATCTTATACAAGTATCAACGAGCCATATCCTCAACCATATACCTCATTTTATCATATTATTTGTGCTTCTCAAGCCTATATATTGAGGGATTTCCAAGGTGTGAAGTATTGGAGCATATCAAATCTATGATCTCAAAGGAATCTTTCAGGTATCAAAACTTTGATATTTTTATATTTGTGCAAGGGATATACGATGAGAGATTGGATAGGTTTCATCATAATCCATGGTTTGTAAGTATTCTCTTTGGGTTCTCATTTGAATATACTTGGCCTATTTTCTTCAAGCTTGTGTATTCTTGCATGTTCTTGACTATTGTTCCTTCAATCTTTGTAGATGAATTTTCTTTACCTAATCCACTAGAGTAGGATATATTTGTTTCTCTTTTCTACTCATTCCAGGTATCAAGTTACACCATGGATTTTGGAGATTAATCTTGGATCATAAGCAACGAGAATAAAATTTGAAACAAGGTGCATCACACCCCTTCTCCCTCTATCTTTATGATTGGTTAAACTGAATTCAAAGGAATGTTAGTGTCCACCTATAGTCTTTATGTCCTGTTATAGGGATCTGTAATCCAAGGGATGTTTCACCTATCTGTAGAGGAAATATTCCATAACATGTATTCTTACACTTCTACTCATTCCTTGGGTCTATCTACAAAATAGATCATTAAATCCCTTAAGAGACAAGATGCATAAAAAATATTAATCATCAATTGTATTAGATAAGGGTAACACTATTATAAAACTTGTTATTCATGTTTGAGTGTCTAAAACCTTTTAATCACTCCTACAATGTCAAAATTAAAGACACATTTGTTTTCCAAAGTATTTGGAACTAATCAAAATCCTTTAAACCCTTCGAAATGGAAGGGATGCCATTTTTAATAGGCTTAACATTTAATCAAAACACTATTTGGTGGTATATTTTCATTTTTCATGATGTTAAGACTCTAACTAAAACATAAGGATTTATATCTTTAGTATTATTCAATTGATGGTTATAACTATCTAAAACATTTGGTGTAGTTACTAGAGACTGTCCCTTAACTTGATTTAGTCTCAATATAATGAGTAGAATGGAAATGCAAAGACTCAAGAAATATATACTCAACTCTTTTTCTTTGAATTTAGGGGTTAGACGACTATACAAGAGGCATAAAAATTGTAAATGGAATATTTATAAGGCCTTCCATACATATAATAGTGTTGATTGTTATCAGCGGATATCTAAAGTTTTTCCATGGATGTTTGATTCAATAAGTATTGGTGTTTCAAATAAAAATAAAAAAACCTTGGCTCTTTTGACTTACAAATGTCTTGAGAACACTAATTGAGCCCAATAAATCCTTATTATACCCATATCTTATTTTGAGAAACCTAACATCTAGATATTGTTTGGGTGTTTCTCACCCGATGTGCTTTTTATACATCTTGCTCAAGTCCCTTAAATATTTCTTCTAGTTTTTCCCTTTTAGAAAATTTATAAAATTGTGGGCTTTCTCCATTTGTAATCGTATTTTCCATGAGCCCCTATTGTGTAGAAATCAACATTACTATAGTATAGAGCTCTAGCATCACAGATGCCCTTTCAGGCATTTTTTCCTAGCATATGTCGATTTTTTACATTGCATTTAGTGATGAGTTTGTGTGGTCATATGATGCAAAGGCACAAAATGAAATGAAAAATATGATGCAAATTACACAACAAACAAAATTATTTGATATTAAGTTTTCATCGTTTTTTCCTTGCATTTTGGTTTTAGTGACCTTCAAGTCACTTTTTTCATTTCATTTTAATAGATATTTTCCCTTGTCTAGAGCTTGTGGAGACTTGTTGCTTAAATTTTTTAGAGAATGTGTGGATCTAGTAGAGATTTTTTTGGGTCCCCCATTGGATCAAAGGCAAGAATCTTGAACTATTATTGTTTTTCCCCAAATATTTTCTTCAACTTTTTGTTTAGTTTGATTCTTTTTTTTAGGTTTAGGATTCAATGGGATATGTTATTTAAAGGTATTTTTTGGTATTTTACCAAAAAAAAAAAAAAATCATATTTATGGGTTTTAGTGGTAGGGTATGGGTTTTGTCTATCGTTTGTGAATTTAGGGGTAGATTTTATTTGGGTCACGTTTTACGATTAAAGAATTACAATAATTAAAGAAAAAATAAAAAAAAAATGTTGAAGTTTAGGGGATTGGATAATATCTTCCTCCTCCTCCTTTACTTCTCTTTCCTCCTTTCTCTTCCCCATTTTTAGCAAATCTTTCTTCATATCCTCTTTTTCGCAAAATCCTCCATCGTCTTCCACTTTGTCTCCTCCTACTCTCTCCTTATTCTTTCTTATCATTACCTTCTCATCCTCAATTTCTTATTTTCCCACTATTCTTTCCTCCTCCTTTTCTATTTTTTCTTACTCTTCCTCCTCCTTCCTATTCCTAATTTTCCCCAAATCCACGTTCCTCTTCCATGATTTTTTCCCTCCTCCACCTTCCATATTCTTCCTATTCCTCATCCTTCTCCTATTGTTTTTCAACACCTTCCTCCCCCTCTTCTTCTTCCCCTCCATCTATCTATTCCTATTTTCCCAAATGCTCATTTCGTTTTTTCATAAAATCCTCTGTCCTCTTTCTCTTTTTCCCAAATTATGCCTCCTCTTCCTCTTTCTCTCAAATCCTCATTCCTCTTAAAGTTTTTCTTCTCCTATTCATTTCATATTTTTTTTTTTCCTATCCTTTTTTTTTTTCAAATCCTCCTCTTCCTCTTGTTTTTCAACTCCTCCTTCCTCCTCCTCCTCCTCTTCTTCTTCTTCTTTCATATCCTCCTATTCCTCTTGTTATTTTCCTTCGTCCCCCTCCTCTTCTTCTCCCCCTCTTCTACTTTTTACCCTCCTTCTTGCTCTTCCTCTTTTCCCCACTCATTTTATTCTTCCTCTTCATCCTTCTTCTACACTTCCATCTCCTCTTCCATCTCTTATTTCCTCTCATATATTTTTTACCCATCTTTTCCTCTTCCCTACTCTCCCCTTGCTTCTTTGAGACTTACACAAGGATATGTTTTTCAATATGGAAGAGTTAAGTTTTGAATAAAATAATGTTAGAAAAAATTATATCATGAATATCTCTATTTGTATTATGGACTACATTATTTGTCTACACTCTATTTTGGTTATTGCATTTATGTTATATTTATTTTTTACTAAGTCTCTAATTATTTAGATGAATTTGAATATAGGTGATCTCAATTGTATAGGGAATGAAATGAAACACACATAGGATTATAGAAGAGAGAAAAATAATCCAATGAAAAACCAATTTCTATTAATGAATAAAACAACGGAATATTGTTGAACACAAAGTAGCTATAATGGTGGTAGATTATCTCTTAAGAGAGAGAGAGGGG